>CBVK0102543349.1:0-14443 GCA_900067695.1 Picea abies | reverse complement strand
CCCCACGTGGAAGAGTGTACATACTTCTGGGGTGTAAATACTTCATGGGTATAAAAATGGTTGAAACTAAAAGACCTCTGAATCAGGAAGATAATCAGGCTCCACAACCAACAGTACAAAATATACTACCATGCACAAGATTTCATGAACATAATATTACATAAAAAAAACATAGGCATAGTTAATAAGGCCTCCAAAAACAACCATTTCATTTCATGAATACATTTTTTCTAATATCAACTCCAACTTGGTAAATAAATCCCCTAGAAAAACATTTCATTTCAATTCAAATCAAAGGAAAATATTGCCGGTGTGGAAAATAAGTCCACTTGAATTAAGAATCTTATGAATTCATATAAAAGAGAAATGCGTTTGGCCTAGTACATAAGGCCACTATAAACAAGAACTTCATGAAATCTTGTCACAAAATAATAATGTTGGTATGGTAAATTACGAGATTAAAAACCAAAATACCTTGTATTTTTTTGTGGAAAAAGTAGAATCTATCATGCTAATGTTGTTGTGCCCGTGGCTAATAGCTTGCTCCACTTGCCATATTAACATTATTCCTAGTGTGAATGGCTCCTGACTTATTAGGAGCACATCCACCTCATTCTTTTCCACCCAATACTGGAAACTAAGGAGTCATCCTCATGAATTGATACCATGGGTCGTGAAGTTGTTTTTTTTGGTTTAGTATGTATATTTTTTATAGGAATTCATCCCTTCCCATTACAAGCAAATTATCATGGGTTTGTTGTGCAACAATCATTTGAACATGCATACTATGTATCTCAACTGGAAAAACACCAACAAAAAGGAGATATCCAACCCAATGTATTATATGTTTTGATAAGTGAATACAATTAAGCCATTATTGATGTGTGTATGTAGGATTGACACGACCATGGGAAGGAAAACCATTTTTGTCCACATGATAAGACTAGATGTAAATGATGAGTGGTCAATGCAATATATCTAGAACTATTCTATAAATGCAATGCAATTTGCATCCTCTCTTATCATCTCTTGATCAATGGGAAACTTATTATTTGTCAACACTTATATAATCCTTTGGGACATAAGTCAATTGGGTCTAGCTCAGGTGGTTAGGAGTAATGTTTGTTATCCTCCCCATCTAGGGTCAAATTCTCGTTAGAGACATGTTGAGATTTTAATGAGTATTTTGTTGTAATGGCCTTGATCCTTGTGTTGACAAAGCCTCAAGCTTTATGGAATCTAGTTTACCCTGGGTTCCATACTTGGAAAGAGTGGAAGTACCTAGCAGGTTTCATCGAGATATGTGTTTCATGGGAAAAAATGTCTTTTGGACATAAGAACCAATGTTGATATAACACAACATATAATGCATGTTCCTATAAAAGGATGAGAATGATTAAAACCATATTTGGCATATAATTTTATAATGTTGGTATGATGTGCATTACATAAAAGGAAAAATATTTGTAGGTTTTTAGTTTAAAAAAAACCTATCTTACATTTATCTCTTTATAACATCGATATGATTGCCATGAAAATTGAAGATAAAAATACATGATAATGATGCAATATATAATGCATGTCCCTCAAAAAATGACGAGAATGATAAAAGGAAAGCATGACATAATCGTTACTATAATGTCAATGTGAACGTCATGACATGCACTACATAAGAAAGGGAAAAAATGTAGGTTTTCAATGAAAAATAAACCTACATTGCATCTATCTCTCTATAATGTCGGTGTGACCATTATGGCATGGAATACTTAAAAACACACACATTTATGAGTTTTCATTTAATAAACAAACACCATTTGTATGGGATTATGGGCTTTGAGTTAAAAGAAAATATTGTTTGTGTTTCAAAAGCTATTTAGACAAACCCAAACTTGGGTGGAATTATATAATATTTGAAATATTTTAGGATTTTCCTTTAAAAACCAAACGTAGTTCATATATATCTTGTTATAACAATGGCATGACCATCATGACATGTGTTACACAAATTTTTTTTGCAAATGAGTATACTTGGAATGTCACAAGAAATGCAAGGTTTGTGCATTCCATAGATTCTTTGGATCATGCCAACATCAAACATGACCCTCAATTTTTTCTATGATACAATAGAAAGTTCAATTTCATTGTATAGATGGTTCAACACTCCTTTTCCTAAGTGGTCAAGAAATTCAAATGGAATAACTCTAAATCCATCGATTTGTTTTGAGTTTGGTTTTGTTCTTTTGTATATAGTAGTTACTCAAAACCTTTATCCACCTCATCACAACCAAGCTATGTTTACATTTGCTAGGATCACTAAATTTCGATACTCTATAACTTAATTTCATTCCTTTACGCCTTAGAAAATTTAAAATGTGATTCCATATATTTATGTTTGTAGCATCGGATAGATACTTCCGCATAGGTCTAAGTGTCTATACATGTGGAAGTCATCCAAATTATTCTACCTTGAGACTTTACTTTAATTAAATGAATTATTAAAGTAAAGTTCTTTTATTAATTAGTTGAGTTTTATTTAATGAAAGGATAAATTAATTCGCATTAGTGAAATAAATATTAGTCATTGATCTCAAGTGAGGTGAGAAGTAATCTCAACCATCAATCACTTTGGATATTAGGGTTAGGTCATAACTCAAGATTATAAAAGAATGGAAAGGGTGAAGGAGGAGACATTGGATACACCTGATATAGAGAAGGACTTTTACTCAAGAGGTTTGGATCAAGAAGGAATTTTATTCAAAGAGATATTAGATAGGTTGAGAAGGACTTCCATCTAGATATCAAGTCAGGGAGAGAGAACAGAGGCAACCACAAGTGGGTTTCAATAGATTGGAGTTGCAGCAATAGGGTCATGTCGTACACAATTTTTCAGATAGTCATTATGTGTGTGTATGTGGCTTGCAGTGGAGATGGGAATGTATACATCAGTTTTCTTAAGGAAAGTCACGTAAATATAAGGAAATATGAAAGTTTGAGATAGTACATCAGAAAAGGATTAGCTAGAGTTTGGAAGTTCTTTCTATTTTTTTTTTTATTATTTCTATGTTGGCCATTTTCCTAGTAAGGGAGTCCTTGTAAGATTTGAAGTTATTTGAGTGATAAGCTTAGTTGATGGGTAGAATATATTTGTTTCTTGTGTATGATATTTTGGTTTCCAGTATTTCTTCAGCTATATTTATTTGAGTTGATTATTCCAACAAGTGTATTCTATTTTGTGAGCTGCTAATTTGATTTACAACAAGGAAATAAGTAGATAACAAGGTACCTAGGTGTCAAAGTAAGGAAAATAAACATGGTATCAGAGCATATTTTATGAGAGGAATCCAGATCTCATATCCACAGTAGTTGATAGCACATCTATTGAATATACAAGGAGATATCAGTAGATCGATAACCAACAGTTAGAAGTCAAGGGTTGGATTTTAGACAAACAATCATACTAAATCATAAATAGGGTTTACAATCGTATGGAGTTGTACATGGGTTGAAGAAGGAAAAATCACATACATATGAAGGTTTTTTTAAGTAAATTCATGTACATATGTGGGTTTCAGTGGTGATAGGAACATACATATTCATATAGGTAAATACAGGGGAAGTTTCAGCAGAAGGTTATTTCCAGGGAAGTTTATTAGGTCTAAGGGATGGCATCAAAACGTCTAAGAGTTGAAGATAGATTGTATGGAGATTAAAAATTTCTATATTGGAAAGCAAAGGCTACTTTGGATTTGACGGAATATGACCTTTAGGAGCTAATGGAAAAATAATTTTTTCCAGTGAAAAATCTAGTAGCTTTGGAAAGTCATGAGAAGAAGGAGATCAAAGTTGAGTGGGTAATATTGGATTCAGTGAAGGATCCTATAATTTCTCACTTATTAGATAAGAATAAGACCAAATATATGTTTTATACCATGGTAGGATTATTCCAGATCACTAACATGATTAGGAAGATGGTCTTAAGAAATAAACGCATATCTATGCAAATGTCTAGATCATACAATGTTACCATATATTTCATGAGGATAACTTCATTATGTGATCATTTTGCAGATACAAGGGAGAAATTGGATGATGCAGAGCTTGTGAATGTGGCATTGAATGGTTTTTCCAAGTATTGGGAACCATTTGTCAAGGGAGTTTGCGCTCAGGAAAAATTCCCAGATTGGTAGAGGCTTTGGGATGATCGCATATAGGAAGATACTTGGGAAGATTCTAAAAGAAGAAATGAAGGAATTAGTGATGATAAATTGGTCCTTGTCAAAAGACAAGGAAGGGAAAAGGAAAGGGTTCCAACAAGAAGGGTAATAATCATGGAGGAACATCGTAATCATGGAAGGAGAAGGACTTGAGTAAAATCAAGTGCTTCTCATGTCATAATAATGGACATTATGCATCTCAGTGTCTAGAGAAGAATAAGGGAAGATGAATATTTTAGACAACAACATCAATAAAGACACAACTAGATGATTTTGCAGTGAACTTTGAGAGGGATTTCTCACTAGTTTCTTGCCTTTCTACCAGCACAGCTTGAGTCAATAGGTTTGTTTAATGCCTGGGATGTTATTTATGTACTAGGACTGAAGAAGAATTTTCTATCATTCTCAGTTATGGATGACAAGGGTTTTTTCATTACGTTTTAAAGAGGGAAAGTACTCATATGTCCAAATAAAGTTATCCCGAGTAAAATAGTGGTCGTTTAGGTTAGATAGGGCACTTTATATAGGTTGCAGGGAAATATTGTTCAGGATTTGGTACATGACAATGATAAACTATGTGAACTATGGCACATGAGGTTGGGACACCTACACTACAGGGAATTTTCAACTCTGAGGGGGATTGTTATAGGACTTACATAGTTCAATATTGAGTAGCAGGGAGTGTGCAGAGTGTGTGCACTTGGAAAGAATGCCAATGTTTCTTTTCCAAGAAGTGAGAATAGGTCCAAGGGGATATTGGATATTATACATTCGTATGTGGGTGGGTTGATATCAGTAGCATTAGTGAAAGAAGCATCATACTTTGTGACGTTCATTGATGAATTTTCCAGGAAAACTTGGATCTTCTTTATGAACACCAAGGATGAGGTCTTCAATTGATTTCATGAGTTCAGGGCTCCAGTGGAGAATTAGAAGGGAAATAATATCAAGGTATTGAGTTCGATTTATGGGGGAGAGTACACCTACAATGACTTCAAGGATTTCTTCAAGGAGGAAAGGATCAAAATGGAGTTTTCAATATCATACAACCATCATTAGAATGAGGTTGCAAAGAGAAAGAGTCGGTCCATCATCAGTTTTACCAGGGCTATGATACATGACCAGAAGTTTCCTATGTTTCTTTGGGAAGAGGTGTGTAACACATCAGTATATGTGCAAAACAGGATTCCTCACGGGATTTCTGGGCATAAGAATTTGGAGGAGGAATTCTCAAGAGTCAATCTAGAGATATGAAATTTGAGGATCTTTGGTTGTCCAATATACATTCATGTGCATGTGGATAAGAGGATGAAGCTAGATCCTTTAGGATATAAGGGTATATATGTGGGGTACAATGAGACCTCAAAGGCTTGCATTATGTTGGTACTATTGCATTGGAAGACATTTTTAAGAATATATGTTAAGTTCAAGGAGAAATTGGTATTTAGGAGATCTAAAGAGTCATCAGGAGTGACAATGGACGAGGAGCATCAGGCTCTGAAGAATGAGTAGAAGTCAACAAATTCCAATTTAGGGAGTCATACTTCAAGTGGGGAGGAGGTGTTATCCCCTTCCAATTCTATCAGGAGACCCAAGTGGATGTTGTAGACATTGAGGGATGTTGGTGAGGCTCCTAGGAGTGGATTAATAGAGAGAAGGCCTCTGAGGAAGTTTTTGAACTATATGGTGCTTATGAGTAGCATCATTGATGATGCACCTTCTAGTTTTAAGGGAGAAACATATTAGCAGGTTTGGCAGGATGCCATGTTGGAGGAGTACACCTCTGTCATAAGGAATTGTGTTTGTGACATAGTGCAGAGATCGGATGGGAATTCATTTGTGAGTTCCAAGTGGCTCTACAAGATCAAGCATATTGCATATGGTAGCATTGAGAATTTTAAGGAGAGGTTTGTGGCAAGAGGGTTCTTCCAGAAAGGAGTGGAATACAAGGAGACATTTTATCTAGTATCCAAGTATGCTTCTACTCAAGGTGTTATTTCTATTGCTTCAATTATGAGGTGGAGGATTCACCAAATGGATGTGAAGAAAACTTTCCTCAATGATATCATTGAGGAGGAAGTATATATAGAGCAACCTCATGGATTTGAAGTACATGGGAGGGAATCTCATGTGTGTAGGATTAAGAAATCCTTGTATAGACCCAAATAGACACCCAAGGCATGGTATTCTAGGATTGACATAAGCTTGAAAAGTATGGGATTTACCAAGAGTGAGTTGGATCCTAACTTGTAATTTACACTTGTTGGGGTTGATCCACTCATCTTGGTGCAATACATGAATGATTTGTTTCTCACATGTGTAGAGGAGCTTATTGTAGGGTTCAAAGAAGATTTAGCTACAAAATTTGAGATGAAGGAGATTATCTTGATGCATTATTTCTTGGGGTTATAGGTATGGAAGATATCAAGAGAGATCTTCATTGGTCAAGGGAAGTATGTAGTAGATATCTTGAATAGATTTAGGATGGAGGACTATAGACTGATGGCTACACCTATGGTTACCAATATTAAGGAGGTTGTCACTTCAGATTCAAAGTTGGTGGATCCCAGGATATACAAGCAACTGATAGGTCCCTTAATGTATTTGGTCAACACAAGGCCAGATATATGTTTTGATATGAGCACCTTGAGTCAGTTCATGCTGGAGTCGAGGCAGGTGCATTGGATAGAAACAAAGTATGTGATCAAGTACTTGAGATATATAATGGAGTATGAGTTGAGGTATCTTGGAGGTGATGGAGTGAGGATACATGGATATTTAGACTCAGATTGAGCAAGGAGTGCATTAGATAGAAAGAGCACCTCAAGGTGCTACTTTATCTTTGGATCAATAGTGATTACATGGTTCAGTAGGAGGTAGACTTATGTAGCACTCAGTTTAGTGGAGTCAAAGTGCATGGCATAGACTATTGTTAGTTGTCAAGCCATTTGGCTTCGCAAATTGCTTACAGGTTTATTTTGATTAGGAGTTGGAGCCTATGATGATATTCTATGATAATCAGATTTGTATCAAACTATCTAAGAATAGAATATTCCATGATAGGTCCAAGCACATTGAGATCGTATATCACTTCATCTGAGATGGGATCTATAAGGGAGTAGTGAAACTTTAGTATGCTTCTATAGATGAGCAGGTTGCATACATTTTGACCAAACCCTTGGTTAAAATGAAGTTTGTGTTATTCATGGAAAAACTTGGAGTGGTGCAAAATACCTTCCTCACTAAGAGGGAGTGTTGATGTATGTAACATCAAACAATTACTTCTACACCGGTCTAAGTGTCTAGACATGTGGAAATCATACAAATTATTCTACCTTGAGAATTTACTTTAATTAAATGAATTATTAAAGTAAAGTGATTTTATTAACTAGTTGATTTTTATTTAATGAAATGCTAAAGTAATTAGCATTAGTGAATTCAATATTAGCCATTGATCTCAAGTGAGGTGAGAAGTAATATCAACCATCAATCAATTTGGGGATTAGGGTTAGGTCATAACTCAATATTATAAAAGCATGGCAAGGGTGAAGGAGGAGACACTAGATACACTGGATGCACAACATAGAAGGAATTTTGAAGAAGAGGAGGATCATGAAGGACTTTGATTCAAGGATATCTTGGATAGGTGGAGAAGGACTTCCATCTAGAGATCAAGTTAGAGAGAAAAGAGAAAAGAGGCAGTCACAAGTGGTTTTATACAGATTGGAGCTACAAAAACAAGGTCACATCGTACAAAGTTTTTCATATAGTCCTTTTTTCATGTATGTGATTTGCAATGGATACAGACATGTATACAAAGGTGTTACAAACCAAAATTTCACACTTAAGTGTTACATCTATTATGCACCTAAGTGTCGCAAGTGTCGCAAAAGTGTTGTATGCACCTTACTAAGTGTTTCATGCACTTTATCAAGTGTCATATGCACCTTAATAAGTGTTGCATGCACTTTGACACCATGGAAGAACATTTTTCATGATCCCTAGTATTTGTGGAGGAGAAAACCCAACAAAAGATGGTCGAAAAACTTCTTTTTACCTTGAGTTTTGATCCATTTTTTAAGGTCAACGCCCCCCTGCCCATGTATAGGGAGCATTGATCCTTGATCAATGCTTATTGATTAACTATGGAGGAGCATTAAAAATTCTTTGTGATCCATACTAGGGGAGCGTTGAAGTGGTTAGAGGAAGATTTTGTCAACCCACCTTATTCTAAGGGTCAGCCTCGAGATGCTCTTAAGTGGTTTTGGTCGAGGGGTTTAGTCATGAGTTGAGTCACCCATATTCCCTCCATTTTGGGTAACCAAATCCTAACCTAAAGAGATAAATCCTAAACCATTTCCTAGAATCCTTCATCGTAGTTAAGCCTCCAAAATCCTATATAATGAGGCCACTCAAAGGTGAAAAGGGAGGGAAAATATTTTAGAATTTCAAACCTTTGATCTTAAAGGAAGGAATCCATCAAGCATTATCATTATGATCTTGATACATTGAGGAAAGGGTTGGATTGGAGAGATTGGAGGAGCTTTACAACATATATGTTTCTCCATTAAGATAACTTGTCCTATTTCCTTCATTTTTTCGTTTACACATGCATGTCTATATGGATATATTTTTTCTTTTCTAATTCTACATTGTAGGAGTATAAGGTACCATTATGTTCCTTGCAGACTTTCTTCATTGTGATAGGAGCTTAGACAACAAGGCCAAATATTGAATATCATTGAGGACAACCATAAAAAAGGAGTAAGTCACACTTATTTCTTCTATATTCTCTGCCTATAGACATAAATAATAGATCTAAATGAATGTTAGTGTCCATTTGTTGTTTTTTTGGTCTTGTTCAATAGGGGTATAGATATCTAAGGGAGATTTCACATGTCCACGGGGGAAATACTCTGTAACATAAAATTGGTGACCATATTGGGGACCGATTGTTCCTGTTCCTAGGTTCCTATCCCTTTGAATGTTAGTTTTTATTTGATATTTTTCATGTTGATGCTTGTTTCTTGAACCTTTACTATTTTTGAGTGAATTTGGGCAAATTGTGGTGTTGTTTTAACCATTTCTAGGCATCAACACTCCCCCACAGTGGGGCACAGAGTGTTGAAAACCCTTATCAACATTCCCTACTAGTTTATTTGGGAGCATTAACCCTTGTTCAACGCCTTGTATGCCTCCTTACAAGAGTGTTGATATCCTTCCTGGGTTAGTTTTCATCCTATTTTTCTTTCTTCTCCTCTTATTTTTCACTCAAACTTTTGCAGTAGATTCCTCTAAACTTGGTTATGACTTTGTTCTATTAAAAGAACTATGATCACCAACTTTTATTTCCTCCTTTGAGCTTGCAACTCCTTCAAAATTAGGGAATGAGCATGACTACCTTAGGTTAACTTGATCCTTTGGTAAAGGTTTGTCTTACGAGTGGTTTGATCCTCATCATGAAGGATTTCAAACTCCTGTTCTCCTAATTTCAAACCTTATCTTGAATTTTTCTTCATTTTATTTGGAATTGCAACTTGGAAGTTTTCAAATAGTGATTTATTTTCTCTTTCACCATTTTGAGTCCTTTGATTTCTTTTAGTTCTCATAAAACTTTTGAGTGCACCTTGTTTGGTTTATTTTTTCATCATGTTCCTTTGTGTCAAACATTGATTTATTTTACTCTCATTGAAAGATAAGAAGCATAAAATTTTTGCATTTGAAGAGATTTCATTGCACATGCAATCAAACAAAGAAAATGTTTTTAATTTTTAGGAATTTTGTTTTGGTATAGGTAGTATTGTATTTACTTTAGGATTTCGTATTTGTTTGATAGTTTGGCATCATTTTGAAAAGTTGCATGATATTGAGTGTTTGTTAAGAAGAAAATAACGCTTCTACTTCTCATAGATAGAAATCATCGAAAATAAAAGATTTCATTTCATTCTTTTTGCATTCTATTGGAGTCGAGTCCCACACATCATTAGTTTCATGTCCATGGACCTTTATGAGTGAAAAATCCTTTAAAATCAACCAACTCACTATTAAAATCAACTAGATGTTTTTTGGTTTATAGTACACCAACAATAGCATAGGGTTAGAATCTTTAGACTAGGCAAAGTGAGTAAATTGTCCAAGATTACTAAATAAGACTATAGAACACTAAAGAGTGATAAAATCCAACTGTCGTATAGGCATAGCTAGGAACCCCTTCTAACACAAGGGATAAACATGAGGTCACGTGTGAAAGAGAAGTGGATATTACCCCTCCAAAGCTTGATTAATTGTAGTGGAAAGAGCGTATATTGGGGGTTTTCTTGAGAAACTACTAGTTTCATTTGGTCTTAATGATTCGTGAATCTTGAATCCGTTTGAGGTCCTTGAGAGTCTTACCATTCTACTTGTCTTTAGTTCTCTTGAAGATATTTGGACTTTGTTATCCTTCCAATATATTATGTCTTCATTGTCGATTGTACTCCCCTGGAGGCCAACTGGGATTTGGTAACCTTAGTGGCCTTTCCTAGGTATCTATAAAGGTGACTATGGGGGGATTCCCATGGTACCTAGAGCATACATCGTATCACACCTTCAGTATTCTTGGAGGGTGACCCCATGAAGTGAGGGTTTCTTTCACTAAGAAGGGTTGTTACGTGGAGGTCGGGGTAACTACTTCTCATATCTTTTCTAACAACTTGATATCACGTCTTCAAAATATCCTTCTATTGTTTCTTGGTTGATTACCTATATATATTTTTAGTGGTGTGTGTTTTCAGACACTACAAGGAAAAAAAACTCTAGCAGAGTTTTTTGCGGATGCCCCTATAAAAATAGCCCAAAAATCCATTTATAGCAGAGGATACTAGCGAAGGCAAACGAGTGGAGGGTTTAGCAGATGTTTTTTTACGATGTGTTTATAAATATATAACACATTGGTGTGTTTTATACAAATGACGCACCAGTTCCCACAAAACTAATGCACTGTAGTAGGGTTATTTCAAAAAAAACAAATACTCTTGTGCGCTACAAAAATAATGACGCATTGGGGTGCACAATTTCTCTAAAACATTGTGTGTGTGTACACACACACACACACACACACGATGATGCACTACGCAAATAATGACACACCGATGTGGCTAGTTATTTAGTGCACCGTAAAAGGGTTAAATTAAAAAAAAAATTATCAACCATATTCTTAATCATGCAGAGATGTCAGCTAAGAGAGAAACAACAATAGCAGGAGAAGAGGGTTGACCTGTACAATTTTGTATGAGATTGGGAGGTGAGGGAAAGGGAGAGGGATTTGTTTCCTGGGGGTTTCTGTGAATTTTTTTGTTTACATTTCATCTGTAAAGAATTGAGTCTAAAGTATAGGCATTTTAGTTGTAAAGACTTGAGTCTAAAGTATAGGAGGTTTAGCTGTAAATACTTGAGTCTAAAGTATGGGTAGTCTATCAAAATTTGAATCATCTGAAGCATGTTGTAGACTCAAGTATTTGGCGAACTCCCAACTAATAGTTTGTATAGAAAAATTCTAATCTATATTAGTTGCTAATTCACAATTGTGTGTGATTATGATGAAAATTTGAGTTCTTATGACCATGATCACAATTGTGTGTGATTATGATGAAAATTTGAGTTCTTATGACCATGATTTCCATGATGGGAATATTTCTCCATGAGTACCTAATACTGTTTGGATAACCTTTCCCATATCGCCATCATTATCATCAATGATTATAACCTTGTGTGATCTCATTGTTAATGATCATAACCTGCTTGCATGATCATCAATGATCATAACCTACATGATCTCATTTTCAATGATCATAACTTGCATGATATTGTCGTCAATGGCCATAAATTGCATGATATGACCGTCAATGATCATAACCTATGTGGTCTTGTTGTGAATGATCATAATTGTCTCTCAAAATACTAAACTATAATCATTTCCCATTTATAATGTAGTTGGGAGTTCACCAAATCCTTGAGTCTACAACATGCTCAGTCTAGAAAAATTCTAATCTATATTACTAGAAAGTAAAAATTTCGATAACTTTTAAAGAAGAATGGTGAGTATATTTAAAATACACTGCACCAGTGCATCTATAACACACCAACACACCGGGGTGTTTCATCAATAACTGCACCGTGAAATGATTAAATAAAACAAATATGCACCATCGTAGGATTATTTCAAAAAATATACTTCAGTGCGCTCCGTAGTATACTGATGCACCGATCAACACACGTTCTCTTTTGGGACGCACCGTGATAGGGTTATTTAAAAAAAAATATCATCTCATGTGCTTGTTAAAACCAGACGCACCGATGTTGCTAATACTAGAGTGCACCGTGACATGGTTCAATAAAAACATTTATGCACCATTGTAGAATTATTTCAAAAAATATATGTCGATGCACTTTGTAGTATACTGACACACCGGGGGGAATCGTTTCTCCAAAGAGAGCACCATTTTAGGGTTATTTTTTTTTTAAATAATTAGTGCCCTATGTAACACCGAATGCACCAGTGAGTTAGAAAATATATAAGCCAGTGCGCTCGATAGTAACCGGACGCAAGGTGCATACTGGATTATATCCGGTGCGCTATGTAAATATTGTAGCACTGGTGCGTTCAGTCATCGAGCACACTAGAACAAGGTTTAATAAAAAATAATTTATTGACCATAAAATTCATTTTTACCATTTTCAATGTTGTAGAGATCAATAGCAACAGTGTCACTTTTTCCTCTCTAAGGTTCCTTGATGTCGATGCTTCCCTTGCTTTCCTTCCTTCTATTTGTTATTGTGTGTGTGGATTTCAAATTTTTCCAAATGGTGGACAAATTTGGTTTTTTGACTACATGCCAACCATGCCTTCCCAATGAAAAAATGTCCAAGTAATATATGTGTTTCTTTATAACTTAAGTTTTTGGTGGATTAAAATTTAAAATTGAGTTAATTTTTCACTATTAAAAAAAGAAGAAGTTATGCACGGTGTATTTGAGACATTCAGCTTGCACTACGGTTGGTTCCCCCTCTAAATTCATAGGGCACACCACAACATAATGTTAAATTCCTCGGTGGTGCATAGGTAAAGAGGAATGCACCAACTAGTTCATTTATCGACACACCATGTAAAATTATTTAGCTATTCAGCGGTGCATCTCAGTACCTCTAATGCACCGGTTCGTTATGGTACATGACACAACACATGAATCAAATATATTATTTTCCCAGTGAGTTAGCAAGCATGTGCATCGGCACACTCATGTTTATAAAAGAACCATTTCAAAAATTGGCATTTTGTCGCGGTGCACCCTATAAATTCTCTGTGTGCACCAAAAATTGGCATTTTGTCGCGGTGCACCCTATAAATTCTCTGTGTGCACCATTAGCAGTGCAAGTTGAACGACTGGAACACACCACCGGAAACAATTATATAAAACATTGTAAAGTTTCATACTCATCAATTTTAAAAAAATGGCGGGGCAATGTGTGTCATTTCCGAAACACGTCGGTTCATTTAAGGAATCTGTACGCACCGCCTTAACGAATTTTTAAAATAATGTTTTATGGTGCATTAGGACTTTAATATGTTTTTATTTTAAGAGGTGTGTAGGGTAGTTGTAACGTACCAGTGGGGTGGTGCATCAATGTTAAAAACCTGGTGGGGCAATGTGTATCCATTACTTAAACACACCGAGGCATATAAGGAACGTATACACACTACCTTAACTAATTTATAAAAAAATGTTTTATGGTGCATTAGGATTTTAATTTGTTTTTATTTTACGCAGTGCATAGGATAACCGTAACACACAAGGGCATGGTTTTACCTGACCGAACTAGTGCATTAGGGTTATAAAACGCACCACATAACATAATATAACAAATTTTATATGGTACATTATTTTTCACTGTCACACTGTTGGCAGTGCTCACAAGGTATGTGCGCACTGCGGGAAGTCAGACGCACTAGTTATGACATTTACTTATTTTTTGAAGGATGCTATTTTTCCATATTTATAAATAAATTTCTCATTTAGTAGATTTTCTTATGTTTTATGTATGAGTGAGGCTGATGTATTTCATATGTTCATCATGTAGAGACATGAGCAGAGAGGGTAGCAGCAGTAGCAGAAGCAGAGGGTGGACCTAAACACTATTGTATGGGAATGGGAGGTGAGGGAGAGGGAGAGGGATTTGTACCCTCACCCTAT
>CBVK0102543226.1:0-17144 GCA_900067695.1 Picea abies | reverse complement strand
TTTAGAAAACAATTTCAGAATTTAATTGAGCGATTCTGTTATGTTTACTTTATTTTTCTGAATTTTAATTTCAAAGTATTATAATTTGATAATGAAGTTGGGGGATATAACCATAGCTTGAAATCCTCGGTGTCTTTGCAATCATTTACTGACCCTTCCTTAAATTTTAACTACTTCTGAAATCGATTCGCTACCTGAAATTTTAAATTTGAATTATCAGAATTTTAGTTATGTTTCAAGGTCCGGATCAAGGGTCAGATCAGAGGCTAGATCAAGGGCTGGATCAGGTGTCAGATTAATTTCCATATAAAAAACGTCTCCCTTGAATTTACAATGTATTTAAATTGTTCGCGTTTGGTTTTCCCATTTTAAGTTATTGTTTTTGCATTGATTTTTCATGTTTTAAAACAGTGCTAACATCATAGAGTTAACACTAAGAAGGGTGAGTTTCAATTGGTTGATTGGCTGGACGTATACACATTCACTCACCTCTTTCTTGTCTCTGTCACTTCTTGACAAACCCTGCATCAATTTATTGTCCCTTCCTCTAATTTATACAATTAATAAAAATCGTTTTTGGTGCACTTAAAATTAATTTAAATTATCATAAATTAAGCGCTCAATGGAGGACAAGATTAAGTGTCGGATGGAGGACCGGATTAAGTGCTGAATGGAGGGACTGATTGAGGTCTGGAACAAATTTTGGATTTTTTTGCACACTAAATCAGGTGTTGCGATAGATTCTGGAAGTCCTTCTTGTTATTTACTATAGATAGGTGATTTAGCCTCTGAATATTATTATTTTTGGTCAATGTCTGGAACAAATTTTGGATTTTTTTGCACACTAAATCAGGTGTTGCGATAGATTCTGGAAGTCCTTCTTGTTATTTACTATAGATAGGTGATTTAGCCTCTGAATATTATTATTTTTGGTCAATTAATATTTGTCTTCCTAAACCTTTAAATAAATTTATAGGTTAGCATGTAAGTGTTTTATTTATGGTTTAACAAGACCTGGTTATCTTAATTCTTAAATGGATTACATACGATAGTTGACTTCTATTATTTACTTATTATGGTTGGACTTCCCTTAACTCTTTCATGATTTTTTTTTTTATAGCAATTGCATTCTTATGTGTGGTTGAAATAGGATTTTGTCTTCCTTAATACCTTTAGGTGGAAATGTAAGGTAGACAAGGAATATTTCCCCCTTGCTTGCTATGATTGAACCCCTTAGATCTTTTAAATGGTTATTCCAGCAATAGAATTCTTATTATTTGATATTATGATTGATGTTTATTAGTTTTAAAAATTGGATGCATTATGAAAGGTAGCATCTAAATTTATTGTAGTGCTTAAGAAGATTGATCTTCTTGTGGTTCCTTGCAAATGTATATATGATTTTAGCCTTTAGATGTTTTATATATATTCTTAGAAGATTTTCCTTAATATGAAGATATATAGTTGAGTTACATGAGACTAATATTTATTTATGCTCTTGGAGTTATTATTCTTTATATAAAATCCTCTTACTCATTTACACTCAATGTTGCTTGAAGATTTATTAAGTAGAGTAGAATATTATTTGCACTATGATGAATAATTGATGATTAGATGAGAGTGATGAGATAGTTCGGATTGTGGTTTATGTTGGGCTATTGGAATTAGACACCTCCTTGTTCCTTAGAATAGACGCCAGCCCTAAGACCTTAAATGGTTAAAATCAATTGGAACCTGGGCTTGAGCGTTGCTTATGTGTCCTGGAGGTCCTAACCTTGCAGAGTAGGTTGGGCAGGTATTCATTTTATAATCTGAGCGTTGCTTATGTGTCCTGGAGGTCCTAACCTTGCAGAGTAGGTTGGGCAGGTATTCATTTTATAATCTTTATTTGATTGAATGTGTTGTAATTTGCTTCAATCTTTTATGATGTACTAATCTGCTATGTTATTTATCTTGATGTGTCGCTATCCTTCGTTGACGAGTTGATTGAATCGTTAGTGATTTCCATGATGAGTAACTGGTACTGCTATAATTATTATATTGTTTATTAGGCGTTGCCATGATCATGAGTTGATGTTGATTTCTTAATGCGAAAAAAAATTATTATTACCGTTGTTCTTCGAATTATCTTAAGCGTAACGAAGGGACATTACACGGTGCCATGTTATTGTATGGTAATGTAAGGATTGACAAAGACCCACAACATGAGAAAGTATTTGATTTATGATCAGTACCCTCGGGTCAAGAAAGAGATGGAAAAACACATGTAATCAAATCAAATTATCATCCAACTGATATAGGTTGTGTTAGTGATCATGTGTGTTTTCAATATAGTTATGCACTATTATTGATTCTCAACCCTTTGCATAGTTATGCATGCCCAATAAGCCTAAAATATGAACTTCGTTCTGACTTTTGAAAATTTGACAAAGGGAGGGTTGGTCTTGACAGATTAAAGGGTCAAACCTTCGAAGACTTGGTCCTGAAAGGCCAGAACCTTGCCAGACCAGGATTCCCATGCTAGAAGAGGTTCAACTTCATCAAGAAAGGGAGGGCCTCTAGGATCTGATAGAAGTATACTAACATCTAAGAAGCCAATGTGGGCCTAAAAATCCACAGTGAGATCTCGTGTGCCTAATAAGCATAGAGTTCTGGTTGAACCTTGGCTTTGCCAAATCAAAATTTAAAAAAAAAACTAAAGGTTTAAAAGAAATACAACAAATTTTTTGCTAATGGTGCAAGAACTGTTTCAAGACAAGAAAATATTATGTATTTTTTCTCCTCATGACCTGATAGCTCTCAATACCCATGGCCACTTCAAATGGGTTGGGCACGGACCTTAAAATACACATCAAATAACCTCATATGGTTCTTAGAGCTCCATTCCTATAGAGATGATCATGGGGGAACTGTTCAAGATGAAATAAACAAATCCTGCTAACGGAAAAACAAAATGCCATCAAGTTTTGTGGAAATTTTTAATGGTCGGCTGACCTCCCAAGACATGGGGAGAATACGGTTGCACAATAAATTGTGTCGTATCGTATGACTACACGAGACTAGCATTTTCCTGAGATTGTCGACGTTCTGAGAGCTACCCTACATTATGGATGGGGCATGCATAAAATATATTAAAAAAATCCTCAGAAATCACACTATACTTTATAAATGTGGGTAAACGTGTGTAGCAAATTCAAGTTAGAAATAAATATATTTCCATTTAAAGCCTGGCGAAGGAAGCATTTTTTTCTTTTGATTATTCATCGTCTTGCTTGCTAATTTCACCATGGAGAAAATGGTAATGGGAACAAAAATGGAGAAAGGAAGGAAAATATGATCCGGATAGAATGGTCAAGATTTTTCCTCTTTATGAAGCCCCACCTATGATTAATAACAAGCTATTTCACAGGATAACAGACAATAATAGAAAAACGAATGCCTATGCAATACCTCCATAACGCCTTTCAGATATGGAAGATATCAATTTCATTCAAATTCCAAATAGGAATACCATTAGCACGCTTGAGATGAAACCCTCAAAAGCCATGGATTGAGAAGATTCCAGGAAGGCTCGTGATGAAACCCTCAAAATCCATGGATTGAGAAGATTCCAGCCATGTTTGTGAAGGTTGGCAGACCTCAAGTAAGTGACAAAGCACGATGTTGTTGTTGGTTTTGACTTTGATTCACAGTTTTAGTCTCATCAAGTTCTGCTACAATTCTGCTCTTCCTCTGCAGCCAACGGCTGCTTCCTGTCATTTCTCCTACCTCATTGTTTCACCTGCAACCCCTCCTGCCATTTCTGCTACCTCACTGCTTCACCTGCTACATTAGTTTTGGGAACATAGACAAGCTTGGAACACATGTCAAATCAGTTTTTATGTTATGACAAATCTATGTGCAAAAACATTTTTGGTAGGGACATAGCCATGTATGTAGGGGTTTAAACATTTTATTAAATGTTTAAATGTCTCATTTTAACTTTTTAACTAAAAACTTAAGGATTATTTTTTTATTTTCTCTTCTTGTGATGTTTATACATATCTAAAATCTCATTATATATTTACATATAACTATCTAAAATCTCGTTATATATTTACATAAAACTTTAGAAATTTTAATTTGTTTATAATTAAAATTTTAAAATAAAAAAAATCCAATAACGTTTTTATTAATAGATAATTTGAGTAAAGGTTGTCCTTACATTTTTTTGGCTTGTATGTAATCCATTGTGGTTTTTATAGACTTTATTGATACTATTTAAACTATAATAATAATAATAATAAGTAAAATTAAATAAAATTAAAAACTTAATGTTCAATATAATATAGAGTAAAAATTAGTAAAAATATAATAAAATTTGGAAAAATAACTTATGTTGAGGTATAGTTGTATGGAGATTAAAATGTACAATAAAGAGTGTAAAGTGAAAATATACAGAGATTAGAATGTGTTAGAAGTAAGGAGTGTAAAGTTCTTGTATGCATTTAAGAAAGAAATAAATTAATTAAAAAATCCATTGATTAAAAGAATATATATATATATATATATATATATATATATATATATAATATATATATATATATATATATATATATATATATAATATGTGCACAAATATGTAAATATTAAGAGTTTTTTCTTTTTATTGAAATGTTCCAATTTGAATAGAAATGTGATACATATTGTAAAAGTTGTAAAAGTGGTATAAAAGATTTTTTTTCTATTAACTTTTATATATCTAGAACTCTGATATTAACTTACTCAAATTTATTTTACTTTATTTTATAATTTAATTTTTAAAATAAATTTCATCTCAATTATTTGATCCTCTAAAATATGGGCTAAATGTCAATCTTTCATAATAAAAAAATTGGAGTTGTATAATTGTTCTACAAAATGAGTTTTTTTGTGGAATCCAGCGACATAAATCTACAAGAAATCACTATTTTTTTTTAACATCTATTTCTAAATGCAAAAATGGATTTAACATGCTGAAAAACTTCAGGGGCACTCCGATTATACAGAAATAATCATTCAAATCGCCCCTAGGATTATACAGAAATAATCATTCAAATCTACAGATTTAACATTTTCTTGCCGAATTTCAAACAAATGTTCCCAAAAAAAATGATCAAAAAATAATCATGTCCTATAACATTTATACCAAAACAAAATTATTTATCAAAACACCACCTATATACGGAAAAATGTTCAAAAAAAAATCCAAAAAAAATCATTTCATATAACATTTATACCACGACAATTTTTTTATTATCAAAACACTACCTCTAAACATAACAGGGAATTTGAAATATCTACTTCCCAAGTCTCCACACACTACACCAACCAAACAGAGAAATGATCGTCTAAAATCACTCACCTGTTGATAAAGTCTAAATACATAGACCAATGGTCAAATGGCTATTGATTTTTATATGTGGTAAACTGAGTAAGCTAATGTCTCCACGCCTTTACTTTAGCTTTTACTCACCACAATTTAAGTAACAACTCAATGCCAACTTCTTCTTAAATGGGAAACAAAATAGTAGACCTTGTTTGTTGTTCCAAATATTTTGCATTGTGTGTTTATTATTTTGATTTATGTATGAAACATGCATTTTATGTTTGTTATTTTGATTTATGTATGAAACATGCATTGTATGTTTGTTATTTTGATTTGTGTACTAAACATTATGTTTGTTATTTTGATTTGTGTATGAAACAGAATTTTATTTTTTTTAATTTCTATCCCTATCAAAATCATGTCATGTATCTGATTTGTGTATGAAACATTATGTTTGTTATTTTGATTTGTGTATTAAACATTGTGGAATATTTTTTTTTTAAATTCTATCTTTATCAAAATCATGTTAAATATTTACATGTAACTTTTTTTTAAGAGTTATTTTTTAATTTTCTCTTTTGTAATGCCTTTCCCTATAAAAGTCTTAATCTTGTTACATATTTATATGTATTTTTTTTAATTAATTTATTTATTTATATTTTGAATTTTTTAAATAAAAGAGAATTTAATAACGTTTTTATTAATAGATAATTTGAAATAAAGTTGTCTAGATTGCTTTATTTTAATTTTGAAAGTCTTGAATATGGTTACATATTTACATGTGCTTTTTTGAATTAATTTATTTATTTAATTTTTTAAATAAAAGAAAATTCAATAACGTTTTTATTAATAGATATTTTGAAATAAAGTTGTCTAGATTAGTTTATTTTAGCTTTTATGTGACACATTGTGGTTTTTATTGATTTTATGCTTAGTAATATTATTTAAAAATTAATTTCATTTTAAAAGATAATAATAATAATAACAAGTAAAATAAACTAAGTGTTTAATATAAAGTAAAATTTAGTAAAAATATAATAAAATGTAGAAAAATAAATTAGGTAGAGGTATGGTTGTGAGGAATTTAGAATTGATCAAATTTGAAGGACTAGTCTTAATTTCAATTAGAAGGGTATATAATAATCTAACCCTTCAAAGTTGAAAAGTTACAAAAATAATTATACTTGGATTTTGATAATTGTATATTAATTAAACCCTTCATAATATTATCATTAATTTATGTTAAAAATGTAAAAAACAAAATATTATCATTAATTTATGTTATTTTGATTTATGTATAAAACATTGTGGAATTTTAAAACTTGTGTTATGTATATAGGCTTTTAAATATTTAAATGTCTCATTTTAACTTTTTAGTAAATATTTAAGAATTATTTTTTAATTTTTTTATCTTCTTGCGCTACCTATTCCTATCAAATTTTCCATAAAATCTTAAAAGTTATTTTTTATTTTTTCTTCTTATGATGCTTATCCATATCAAAATATTAAAATATTTTTATTAAATGTTTAAATTTCTCATTTTAACTTTTTTCCTTAAGATTTAAGAGTTATTTTTAAATTTTCTCTTTTCTTAATGCCTATCTCTATAAAAATCTAGTTATACATTTACATATAATTTTTTATTTTTTATTTTTATTTTTTATTTTTAAATAAGAGAGGATCCAATAACATTTTTACTAATAGATTATTTGAGATAAAATAAAGTGAAACTTAGTAAAAATATAATAAAATGTAGAGAAATGAATTGGGTAGAAGTATAGTTGTGAGGAGGTTAGGATTGATCAAACTAGGTTGGTATTAATTTCAGTTGGAAGGAAGGGTATATCCAAACCTTCAAGGATGAAACGTTATAAAAATAATTGTACTTCCATTGACAAGTGTATATTTATTATTAATTAAATCCTTTATAAAAAAATGTGCAAAAATAAAATATTATCCTTTCAAATCTTTACAATCTTAAAAAATTAAATAATGGTTACATAAAAAGTTGTAAAATTTAAATAAAACTTCAATAAAAAAATCTTTTAAATTGATAATACCCACAAAATTATTGTTATTTTACATAACTAAACACCTTTTAATAAAAAATAATAAGTGAACATAGTATTCTTCCATTCATTTGATATTCTTCAAAAGTATTAGAGCTTACATCATTGAAAACATGAATCTATTTGTCCACTGGAAGAACATTTATATCTTTCATTTGTTTTCATACATCATAAATAACATTCCAATCTAGGTCATTTAGAGCATGAGGTGCATTCAAAGAGAGAAACATTAACATGCCCAATGTCTCCAATGAAAGTCTTGATCTATCATATTTTTTTATCCTTTTTACTTTTGAGAAGCCTCTTTCACATACTCTTGTACTTGCTCGAATAACAATGATAGATTTCTATAATCACATCAAATATGGAAATCCTTCAAACAATTAACGTTCATTTCCACATAGATTTCATGCTCCAAACATATTCTTTTTGGGGTATGAATTATATATTGTACAAAAAAAATCATCCATTTCACCCAAACATTTAACAGTGTCTACTATAGGTGATTCTCCAACATTAAATTTTTCACATAAACATTCCAACCATCTTTTAGTTCGATAATGTCTATCATCCATTTCTTCATAATAAAAATGAGGACTGAAAAAATTAACAACATTACCTATCTGTAAACCTCCTATCTAGAGATTCAATCACCTTCATCACAAAACATTTTCCCAAAAGAATGCAATCATGTAGTGTCTCTGCTCTTTGTATATTTGACAAACTTTCAAACCTCAATGGATGTAAATGTATCATACATGTTTTATCGACAAACTCAAGAGTTCCTCCTTGTGATTTGATTAAAAAAGAGGATTTGTGCACTACACCTGCCCCAAATATGCTTCCTAAAAATTGTTTACAAAGCATGTTAATAGTAACATTTAAAGTAGTTCCAATAGAGGTAATGTTAATATGGTCCTCTTGGAGATTTTTAAATCAATGAATACATATGCAAGTAAATGGATGCAAAATTGTACTTGAAATATTGTTGCCAACTCATACATTTTTTCTCCCATAAGTCCCAATGTTTTAACAAAGTATGAATGATATTAACAAGTCTTTCCATGACCTTGCCTCTAAAGAGCCACCTAATATGATGAATTTGTAACGCCTCTAAGTTACTTATTTGAAATGATTCCTTTAGTTCTTTCAATTCTCCATATCTTTCAGCAGATTTCTCAAGCCATGAGTATACTTTGTTTACAAATTTGTCAATATATTGCAACTCTAGAAAATGAGATGAAGCATCATTTGTTGCTAATAATGTTTCTCGACGGGATATGTGATGGATATCCAATAAATGAGGAGAAGATTGATGAAGCTTAGTAGATAAACCTTCACGAATACCCCTCATGGAAGATGCCCCATCAGAGCCAAATCCAACTAACTTCATCAAAGATAGATCCATCTATGCTAAAAGAGTTCTCATAACATCATACATAGGCTGAGTTGTCTCATCCTTCATTTAAAACAAGCATATGAATTTTGTTACACATTGACCACTTCCTTGATTTTTCAAATATGTAATATAAATAATCAAATGTTACTCCATAGTTCAATCAATGCTTTCAACAATTAAAATTGAGTAAAAAGGGCTATGAAAATTCTCAACTTTTAAACTTTTTCCAATATACCTCCTTAACAGCTTGGAGAAACTCTTCATGTGTGGAGAGCATTTATACCTATTCAAGTCACAAAATGACTTATACATTTTTATAGGTAAATCATGTATAACAACAAAATACATGTTTTTAATCACTGATATATTTTTTTCCTTCTCAACATCTACCATTAGTTCTACATGCTTGGAAACTCAAAGATTTCCTCGTTTGGTTTCTCCCTCTAAAATTTGAAAAGAAAATGCATGGCCACTAACTTGAAGAGTGGTACTTCTCTCTTTAGAAAATGGAGTGTTTCTCTTAAATTTCATACACCAAGAACATTTTATTCTTTCATTACCATTACAACCTTTTACAACATAAACCCACAAAAATCTTGTCGTATACCAATAAATCAATATAACTATATGGAGATCTATATTGGGAAATGTAAATTTTAAAAAATGTTTTATTATGGTGGGGTAATAAATACGATATATGTTGTACAATCAATTAGAATATGTTTTTATTGATTATGCAATTAACTTTAAATATTGAAATAAGTGAAGGCAACAATAAAACTTGAAATATATTAACCAATTAAAGATGAAAAAAATAAATATTTTTACTATATCAAAATATATATATTTATTTTCTTAAGTTAAACATTACATTTTACAAACAAATTTAAAATATAAAACAAATTAATGTCAAATCAATAACAAACTTATTGCTATAATCTTGCTTTAGCAAAGACTAATAAATGACAAAAACCCTCTTAATATCATGAATTATATGAAAGAAAAAACAATATGGACAGCCACAAACAATCAAAAAATAAATATATCAAAATCCGATGTAAAAATATTACCTTTACAAGAACAACGATGGAGCGCACAAGATTTCCTGCACTATTCTGATGCTAGTCGCAGCCTAGTCACAGCGGTTGTTGCTCGTAAATTAAATTTAAAATATAAAACAAATTAATGTCAAATCAATAACAAACTTATTGCTATAATCTTGCTTTAGCAAAGACTAATAAATGACAAAAACCCTCTTAATATCATGAATTATATGAAAGAAAAAACAATATGGACAGCCACAAACAATCAAAAAATAAATATATCAAAATCCGATGTAAAAATATTACCTTTACAAGAACAACGATGGAGCGCACAAGATTTCCTGCACTATTCTGATGCTAGTCGCAGCCTAGTCACAGCGGTTGTTGCTCGTAAATTAAAGAGCTCAGGCAGTTTTAACTTTTTTATGTCTCAAAAATGTTTGAGAAACATTGATTAAACAGAAATAAAGGAACATGGTTGGCCGGAATTTGTAAACAGTGATCTTGAAAGTAGACATGTACGGATTAGAAAAGGTTTAGTATTGATTCTCCGTATATTATATATTTATAAATTATTATCATTTACAACTTTGAACCAGCCGTCCATTAATCCACCGTATGTACGTTTGACTAAATTGAAATTAAATTTTTGAAATTATGACAAGTTCGTAACGTGCATATTTTGCATTTGATACCATCCCAAAATAGTTGTAGCCTGCAAGCCTTATCATATTGCAAATCTTTTGGACTTGGGCTATCCTTAAATGTTGATATTAAATTCCATATTTTGTCGTTGTTCAAATGGATCGTGGACTCCTGATTCAAATGGATCGTGGACTCCTGATGCTTCAATTTATTAAATTCCATATTTGGTGGTAGTTATGATGGATCTATGAAAATTATGTTTAATATCACATTTAGTCATTGTTCTAATGTCATGGAGTGAAAAAGTTAATTTTAAGGGAAATTTAAAAGATAGTCATTTTTTTCTTAAATTATAATTCATTCTACACTTTAGAATTTACTTGTATAATTTTAATTTTGAATTTTTTTTTAAAGCTAATTTTAACATAGAATTTATGGGACACTCTAGAACCATCGGGCTTCCCTAATGGGTTCAAATTTAATAGCTCGTTAGGATGTGTGCCAATGAGTGTAAAGTGTGTGGGGGGTTAGGGTGTGCAGGAAGTAAGAAGTGTAGAGTTCTTTCCACATGAAATGATATTTCCACACAACCTAAAAACTAGTTGCATTTAATAGTTGGTTAGGATGTGTGCCAATGAGTGTAAAGTGTGTGGGGTTAGGATGTGCAGGAAGTAAGAAGTGTAGAGTTTTCTCCACATGAAATGATATTTCCACACAAACTAAAAACTAGTTGCATGTGTCAGTATTGTAGACACTTTGAAAAAATAAATTGCAGGTAAATTTGTTGTTCGAATTAAATAACTATATAATAAAAATTGTGGGCATACCATTGGTTAGAAGGAAGATACTAGATGAACACCTTCCCAAAAATGAGTTTCAAGTAAATTTGTTGTCCAAATTAAATAACTATATAATCAAAATTATGGGTATAAATTAAACTCGTTTCCATGTAAATTTTGTGAGGTTTTCTATTCCTCTTTCTATTTACTACAAATAAACAAGCAATTAAAACTATCCATTCTAACAAGACATTACGAGATGAAGACAATAATACACAATGCACATGTATAGGCCCAAAATAAGAAGTCTTGTGAGTGACGAGTCACGACACTTGGAAGTTGGGAGGAACCTCATCTTTATGAGCTTTAAGAGATTATGTTATGATGAAACACAAAAAGAATGATGTTCTAATTTAGCATGGTCAATGGCCACATACCAACTACAGAAAGAATCACAATCCAATCTATTCCATTGATTGTTACAATCATGTTATTTCAATGTACTTTCTAGGAATACAATTAGGCTCTCATAGTCTTGGTATCAATAAAACAAGGAAACCTTAATGCCTTAATGCGAGTGCCCTGCAAGTCTCTTAGAAATGGTGTTACTATCCACATCTAATTTAGCATGGTCAATGGCCACATACCAACTACAGAAAGAATCACAATCCAATCTATTCCATTGATTGTTACAATCATGTTATTTCAATGAATTTTCTAGGAATACAATTAGGCTCTCATAGTCTTGGTATCAATAAAACAAGGAAACCTTAATGCCTTAATGCGAGTGCCCTGCAAGTCTCTTAGAAATGGTGTTACTATCCACATGTTCTAAAATTTAAATCCACCCACCAAAATTAATTAAACAAAAGAGTTTAATTAAAATTCGTTGTTATTTGGAGGTGTGAGGGAAGAATCGATGAATAGTTGAGCGGCTCTTCTAGGGTTGGTATTCTTTCAATGATCTAGGGTTTCAATCATGTTCTCTGCAACTTCTGAATTCACACAAGAGATTTATTCCCCCCGAGCAATCATCATGTGACATTAATGGTCGAAGAAGATTCTAAAATGTAGCAGCTAGCGATCTGTCTAGTGCTCAGGGCTCTCAACATCATTTTGAGCCTTTGTCACACTTGAAGGATCAAATCTACTAGGAGGATCTGAATCGAGGGAAGGCAATGGAGGTGGAAGGAGAATCTTCTCATTCAAAAATGATTCGTGTATGGAAACCAGGTAAATGCATCGCACAAGCCTCTGTGGTGCCCAAATATGTAGTCAAATCACTTAGAGTAGCTAAGAAAACCCAATACATGAATGATCATTCCCTAAGAGGCAAGTTATTAGGGTTATGGCCATTGGAGTGAGATATTTTCAAATGGATCAACACATTTTGAAACCCAAATGATACATTGATCTTCAACTAGGCTCAAAAGGATTTCTTACAACCATTTTCCACAACCTGAAAGAAAGAGACCACATTTTTGAAGATGGGACATATTTCTTCAACTTTGTCGGCCTGTACCTCAGGTTTTGGATGGAGCGTTTCAACTCAGAGAAGGAGGACTTCTCCTATGCCCCAATGTGGATGAGACTCTAGTCGCTTCCTCGGGAGTTCTTTCTTGGAGAGATTCTGGCTAGGATTGGGAATGCTCTTGGAAGTTATGATAAAAAAAAGTGGAGGTCACAACCCATCATCGCTACACCTACTATGCTTGAATATGTGTGTAGATGAATATATCAAATTCTTTGCTAGGATCCATTACTCTAGAATATAAATATGAGGAATGGAATTAAATCATATATTAAGAACACATATTGTTCAGGTGTTGGAAGTTCCATGAGCATGGCCATCTATTCATGGATTGTCCTCTCAACTCTCCTGAGGCAGGATCAACAGGAACATCAGAAAAACCCAAAGATGTCTTTACCCAAGTGCAAGGAAGAAAAATACCAAATCCAAAAAATCCCAACCCAAGTCCAACCAGGAAACCTTCTACAAGTTACTCTTTCGAGATCCTTAATAGTCTCCTGGACTCCCAAGACATTGAAGAGCCCCATTAATATGCATACAAGGAGAAACCACATGGAAAAGCCAAAGAAATTCTACAACCAATCCTGGAATATATCAATCCCAACAGATATAGGCACACCCTTGAAGAGGATCCAATCTCAGAGGTTGGAGGGGATGTGAAAATGGTGATAGATGAAAATAAATTAGCGGACATAGATATGGACAAGTTAGAGGAAGATTACCATAAGCAGGAGTTGCAATCCATCCCCTTAGATCATCTTTGGAAAGTTCACAAGGTATATCTCAACTCCATAGCTGGAACTACCTCTATATCGAGAGGATTTCTTAGCATTCACTAGGACTCAAGGAAGGATGTTCGAAGATTGATAGCAAAGGAAGACAAGCGACGAGGAATAAAAACTGCTCAACAACTCATATGTGAGATGGGTAATTTTATGATTAATTTTGGACAGATCCAAAAGCTCACTGAGGGATTTTTTCATCCCCCCCTCCACCTTCCTCATGAAGATACTCTCATGGAATGCTCGCAGTCTAAATGGGAGAACCAAGAAAAGGGCTCTTCAAAACAATATCATCAGTGAAAATCTAGATATCTTGTTTCTTCAAGAAACCAAACATGTAGAAGCAACATTCGAGGATGCTCTCTCAAAATGTTGGAGGAAAATTAACTTTGTTTATAATGACTCCAAAGGTGTAACGAGAATAGTAGCCATTCTTTGGAACCTCTCCACAATCATTTTGGAAAATTTATACTCTAATAAATGGACTATCACAACTCATTACAAATCCAATGGTTCAAACAAGAAGGGGGTCATAAACAATGCATATTGGCCACAAATGACATCGAAGAAGGAAGCCTTCCTCAAAATATTGTTGGACCTGGAAGAAATTATTGAGCACAAGAGATGTATTTAGGGTGGGGACTTCAATATAATTCTCTCCCTTGAGGAAAAGTGTGGAGCTGTAAGAATTTTGGAGAATGACAATGTAAGTTTTCAAAGGACTATTGATGAACTTCACTTGGTAGACCTGTGCACTCTCAATGACACTCCCACCTGGTTGAATCGAAGATCTGGCTCCCATCAAGTTTCTTGTAAGTTGGACAAATTCCTTGTTTCTGAATCCTTAATGTTGGAGAGTCTCTTATTAGAAGCGATCATCCTTCCTCTCTTTGGCTCATATCATTGGACAATTCAACTTTGGGTGGACTTGGCTTGTTGGCCAATTCAACTCTTGGTGGACCGGATGGCTTCACAACTGACTTTTTCACCACTAGAGGCCCATGGTCTTATAGGAGATCTGGTAGCTATTTGAAGATTCACATCGTTCTCATGGATTCCTCCTAGTGTTAAAAACCACCTTCCTCATCCGAAGTAGTTTTGTCCCTTTACTCTTTGCAATGTTATCTGCAAAATTATAACCAAGGTTAGGGTTCTCATACTAAAACCTCTTCTTCCTTTTATCATTTCTAAAGAGTAATCGGGATATGTGGAGGGATGCCAAATTTTGGATAGTGTTATCTTAGCTCATGAGGTAATTCATTCTTTGAAATCCTCTCGAACTCCAGGTATGGTTATCAAACTAGACCTTTCCAAAGATTTTGACAAATTTAGTTTGCAGTATATGAAATGTCTTCTCTTGGATTTTGGTTTCAACAATGAATGGGTGAGATGGGTCCTTAACCTCACCTCCTCAACTTTCTTCTCCATTCTTGTAAATGAAGTTCCTTCTAAGACCATCACCCCTCCCAAAGGAATTAGGCAGGGTGATTCTCTCTCCCATTTTCTCTTTGTTATCATGGTTGAAGGTCCCAACCGCTACATAAAGGCATCCATATAAGATGGATCCCCCCAAGGTATTCCCCTGCATGGAATCCAACCCACTTCTTCCCACACCTAGTTTGTGGATGATAATTTGATGATGGGTTCCCCCACTTCCAAATAATACCTCAAAATCCACAGTATCCTAAACGATTTCAATCAGTCCTCTAGCACTTTTTTCAATACATACAAATCCAAAAATTATTTCTTCAATATCCCATTGGTTGTCCAACACCACATCACTCATCTCCTAGGTTTCTCAAGAAGCCCCATTTCGTCCAAATATCTGGGAATCCCTCTTATCAATAACACCTTTCAAAATAGCTCCTGGGAACCCCTTATCTACTCTTTAACCTCTCCTCTCAACTCCTGGACCTTCCACTCTCTTAACTTGACAGGACACCTTGTGCTCCTAAAATCAGTATTACAAGTTATACATGTCTATCTATTCGCAATGCTTGCAACCCCAAATGTTGTACTAAAATACATTCACAACATTCAAAGGAAATTTCTTTGGTAGGGTACCAAAGAAGGTATAAAATGGGCTTTGGTGATTTGGGATAACATCTATTAACCAAAGCTAGCAGGTGGCCTTGGTTTACGAGATCCCTGAACTTTACTAAATGAGATCATGGGGGTTAAAATATGGTGGGATTGGTTAAATCACCTGGAGGACTTATGGCCTCACTTCAAGAGAAGAAATTATGTCCCAAACATCATAGAAGCCAACCTCATTAGATGGAATAATCATATCAATGGGTCACTTATATGGAATGCGGCCTAGAAAAATTGAAGACTTGTCCAAGAACATGTTTTTTACGAACTTAGGGACACTCATGAGGCCCTCTTTTGGATAGACTCATAGAAAAAAATGCCACCCCTTCATCACAAGGAAAATCTGTAGGAAATTCACTCTTTTATGCAACATCTCAGTGGCCTTAATGTTGCAGACTTCTGGCAAGGTTTTGCACCCTCCCAAACCTAGAGAGACTAGAAAATCAGTCATCGACACCTTAATCTTCCTATCAAATGTGATTTGAAGCCATGGTAGGATGAACCCTCCCTTAGGAAAGTATGCATCAAGCATGATACAAAGATCTTGCAATGGGGGCACTCCTCTAGGGGCACTTTTTCAATCAAGGAAGCTTATGGCCTCAGAGCTCAACTTCATCTTCAACCTAGAGAACAAATATGGCATATCATATGGAAATCCAATTTTTGGCCAAAGGTGAGTATCGTTCTCTGGATACTGATTCAAAATAATATACTCACATGGGACAATCTTCAAAAGTGTGGCTTCATAGGGCCTTTGGCCTGCTACCTCTTCTCTCTTCAAGAAGAATCCACATAACATATTCTCAATCAATGCCCAGACTGTTCCAACTTTTGGGATCATGTCCCTCAAGCCATGAGAACAACTGATGGATACTATGAAAGAATCACTCTCACCATTGAGAAATGATGGTCGTTGGTTTATAATAATCTTGTTTTGAACAAAATTTGGCAATTTCTACCAGGATTTGTGGTCTAGGAAATTTGGGAGGAGTACAATTGAAGGATCTTTCAGTCTAATAAATCCCCTGAATCTCTAATCTAATCCAAGATCAAGGAAAATATTCAAGAAACAATCCAGTCTTGTGAGGCCAATGAACAAACCATTCTCTATTATTGGCACCTCAATCTCAATCAACAACTTACCTTAAGCTCTTTTCACCCTCCACCCTCCCCTGGCCCTCCTTCTTGGCACAAACCCCCCTCGGGCTTAAGGAAAATGAACTTTTTTTATGGGGCTTGTAACGTCCCCGACCATCAACCCCACTGTCAGGCAACACTACTACGTGGAAACATTCTCATACTTATATATATAACATGCATTAAATCAAATTAACACATTTAACTAAACAATACGGAGTAATCATAGGATTACTGCTAACATAAATAAATAATGGAATTAACAGTAATTCATAATTGCATCGGAATACATGATAATATTGCAAGCATCACAAACAT
>CBVK0102543137.1:0-13222 GCA_900067695.1 Picea abies | reverse complement strand
AACAATAGAACCGTGGGTCGAGGCTAAGCCCCGACCCGACCCCCCCGCCATATGTAACATTACTTTAATTCAAATATATTTTAACACATATAGTTAACAAGGAACAACTCATGGCCCATTGGCAGGGCGGACTTTGCAAAGGCTTTGACCAGTGGGGAGGTCCGGGGTTCGAATCCCACAGAATCCATATAGTTTTGAACCAATAACCAATATAATGGTGCCACGTGGCAGCCCATGACTGGGCCACGTGGCACTCAACCATAAACCAAAAACCGCCACGTGTTGAAACATGATTTGTCCAACTGTCAGCCAATCCAAAACTGCCACGTCACCTCTGCCATGTCAGCATACAGACGTACAGTCTCTGCCATGTCAGCCTGTACGGACTACCCAGTCAGCGTCCTTTTTTTACCTGTTTGACGATTTGAACAGATCACGATATCTCTCGCTCCTGACGTCCGTTTGAACCCAAATGAGTTGTGTTGGGTTTGCAACGACGAGGCCTATGCTCTCGTCTGATTTGAAGCGATTCCGAGCACTTTGAATTTTTGAGCAAAATTTGATCCCCTAATTTTGAAGCGATTCCGAGCACTTTGAATTTTTGAGCAAAATTTGATCCCCTAATCAGAGGTACAACCCAGGTAAAGAGAAAAATGCCCAACAATGCTTAAAAACACCCAACAATCCACCAAAATAAGATAAAACAATTTATAAACCTCCCACAAAAGTGAAATGGCTCTGAGGTGGCAGCCATTGATCTCTAGGCCAGGATATACATCCCACGGTGGTAGTAATAGAGTTGTTATACTCTCGGTTAGACAAGGAATCTATAAGTTTGATTACATATATCTCTCATTTACACTCCCACTATTCACTCATAGCCATTTATATAAAAGATAAGCTCTATTATCAACACAAAAACAAGTTGACACACTAAAACAATAACACATAGAGAAAACATTGCATATAGAGACATTGTTTACCTTTGAAACCTAAATGGGAAAACCAACATTCAATGGTTGTTTAGTTTACTTCGACAGTCGCTGGTTACACTACAGTTTGTGGCTCCTATCCATCCTCATTTCTTATCCAACAAAATCACATCCTATAACATTCCCCATCCCAGTTGAGGAACATTACAACACAAAATACTCATAAAAACAAAAAATTGGTGCTAACTAATTAATTTCATGTAGCTTCCAGCTATGAATCACAACCAAATTTAACTACTCTTGGTTACCATTAATTAGATGTATCTACAACATGATAAGATCACACATGAATGTAGTTAATAAACTCATATAAATAAGCATATACATCAATCTGATACACAAAGTTCATGCACAACAATTTAACTCCTAAAACAACATAAACAAGATAAAACACTTATATTTTATAAACAATTGTGCAATCGGTTGCTTGGGATGAACGTTCCACCCAGCCATAGACTTGTTGTTCCAAATCTCAACAACAATTCACCCCCAAGTTGAGGCTAGTAATCCACAAAATAAGGTGGTCTCTCACTGTCCAATCACAACTCAAAAAATTCACAACCCACTGGTATTCTCCTAAAACTATCTCAATTTTCCACCAACTCTCTTTCTCTTGAGCTTCCCAACCCGAGGAATGTATCCCTTCATTGATATTAGTCCATTGGGCGTCCCATTTTTATATCAATGTTTCTTTGATACAAGTAACCAAGAATCTCTCAGCTGAAAAACTCAAGGGAACTCACTACCAGGAAAACTACTAGCAAACAATAACAAGCACTTGTTGTTAGGGTGAAAATCACGCGAGTTCACTCTTTAGGCTTGACAACCCGAAACTCCAGTATCCAACTCCAAATATGTTCTATAAATTCTCCAACATGATCCATAATTCATCATCCATGGATGCTACCCATAATTCAATGTGTAAAACTGTTGTTGCTACCCATATGAATTTCCTCTCTTTGGCTTACTTGATTGTCTCACACACTTCCCCAATATGGTTGTACTCAGCCCCCATGTGCCCAATAACTATGGGATATGACCATTCACACCCACCCTCTTACATGTATTCAATGATTGACTTTGGGAACACTCAATCAGAAATTAGAAGGTTCATATACATATAGCAAATTCAGGAAAATGGGTTGAATTAATATACATGGGTGATTCCCCCTTAGACCCCTCTTGGCCATTTTCTTATACCTTCCCCACTATCATGGATTAATTCATCCACCATCTATGTCCATGTTCCCTTAGCATCTAACATCACATTTTATTTATTAAAATTCAGAAAATACATTTCTGCATATTACATTGCTTGGCCATAGCCACACACTATATAAGCACTAAACATTAATTAAAATGGTGATTATAGTGGGGATGGTACAATCCCCCTCCCCTATAATTGTGTGCCATCCTTGGTTCACACTATGTCGATATACATGTACAAATTTACTCATAATACTTAGAAAATAAGATTTTGCAATTTTATAACTCCAACAACAGTTCCAACCAAAATCTCATGTTCCTCTGAACTCGTTGACCCAAGGAATGCACCATTCGTTTATCAAGGCTACCCCATGGAATGTACCATTCGTTTATCAAGGATAACCCAAGGAATGTACCATTATTTTATCAGGGTCCCCAACATAGCTGGCTAGGACTCTGAGATGTGGTTCTAGAACTCTAGCTGCTCAAAATGGAGTCTTTCATTATGTTTCCTTCAAAATTGTCAAAAAATTGTGGGTATTCATCCCCCATATTTTCTTCATGTTCCCATGTAGTATATTCAAGACCGTAGCAGGTCCATTGAACCTTTACCATCCCTATGGCCTTGTTCCCGATCACTTTGACTTTTCAGTCCAGGACGCGTACTAGTTCCACCCGGAAATCCCTTGTGGTCCACCTGGATCATAGTCCAATCAATTATGTGGTTAGGGTCAAGCACACATTTCTTTAATAGTGACACATGAAATACATTATGCACTCTCATGGATGCAAGTAATGCTAACATGTATGCAATTGACCTTGTCTTTTCTAATATTTCAAAGGGTCCACAACATCTTGTTGCCAACTTTAGGCAACTTCTTAATCTTAGCGAACTTATTTTCGCCTTTACTTTTAAAAACACATGTTCACCCACTTTAAAATATCTAAACACTTTATTCTTGTCTGCATAACTTTTCTATCTATCCTGAACAGCTTTTCAATTCTTCTTAATCTTTTCCATTTTCTCTTCCATTTCCTTTAACAAATATGGCCCGATCACTGCCCTGTCTGTTGGATTATCCCAACTTATTAAAGCGTTACACTTTTTGCCATACAATGCTTGAAACAAATTCATTTTTCATGAGGCATGATACCCATTATTGTATACAAATTCCACTAAGTGGATATAATATTCCCACTTTGATGGTTGATCCATCACATACATTCTGAGCATGTCCTCAATTATTCTGTTAGTCCTCTTTGTTTTCCCATCTGACTCTGGGTGATATGATATACTGAAATTTAAATTTGTTTCAAATCCCTTCCAAAAATTAGAAGTAAACTTTGGATCTCTGTCTGAAACAATTTCCTTTGGAACCTCATGTAGCCTAGCAACTTCTTTCGTGTAGATCTTTGTAATATTTGTTGCCTTGTGTGTTGTCTTCACTGGAATAAAATGTGTCGTCTTAGTTAATTTATCCACCACCACCATGATGGAAACATGTTGATTCACTTTTCTGGGAATCTTTTTAATAAAATCAATTGTGACAACTTCCCACTTCCATTTTGGAATGGGCAATGGCTGCAACAGCGCCGCTGGATGTTTAAATTCAGTCTTCACTTTCTGGCACTCTAGACATCCAACTACTTAATTAGCCACTTTTTTCTTCATTCCTAGCCAAAAGTGATGTATTTTCACAACTGCAATTGTCTTCTAATATCCTAGCTATCCAACATATGGCACAATATGCATTTCCTTTAGCACTGCATTTTTCAGCTCACTAGAATTCAACACATACACTTTTTCTTTGTACATGAAATTCCATCTTCTTTCTGCTCATAAAAAATAATTGTTTGATGAATATTACCTTTCTTTAATTCTTATTTTATCTTTAGATATTGTTGATATGAGTTTGTTGTTGCAATAATTTTATCTTTCAGATTAGTCATGTACATGTTGATGGTTGCAACATGCACTTCATGAGCTCTCATGTTGAGTGCATCAACCACTTGATTTCCCTTTCCCTTTATATGCTTAATTTCAAAGTCATGTTCATTCAAAAATTTCAACCATCTAGTTTGTCTAAAATTTAATTTTGGTTGTCCAAACAAATCCTTCATACCAAAGTGGCCTGTCCTTAGCTCAAATTTACTCCCCATGAAGTAATGTTTCCGCATTTTTAATGCATGTACAATTCCTGCTAACTCTAGATCATAGGTAGCATAATTCCTCTCATGCTCTTTTATTTTTCTGGATTCATAGCATACCACATGATCTTTTTGACTGAGGACTCCACCAAACCCTTCATTGCATGCATCAATGCACACAACAAAATCTTCATCCAGATTTTCAATCTTCAAGATTGGCACACTCGTCAAGATTTCTCTCAGCTGTTGAAAAATCTCTTCACACTTGAGAGTCCATTCAAATTTCACTCCCTTATTTTGCAAAGAAGTGATTGGGCTTGCAATCTTTGAAAACCCTCTTATGAATCTTCTATATTAACCTGAAAAACCCATGAATGATCTGACCTCTGTGACATTTCTTGGCACTGACCATCCTCTACTGGTCTCTATTTTTTCAAGATCAATTTATATCCCTTCTACTAAAATTATATGCCCCAAGTAGTGAATCTTTTTTTGATAAAAGATGCACTTACTTAACTTGGCATACAATTTATGATGTCTTAAAACTTGCAACACTATTCTCAAATGTTGCTCATGTTCCTCTTCTGACTTAGAGTAGATGAGTATATCATCTAGGAACACAATTACAAACTTGTCTAGGTACTCCCTGAACACTCCATTCATCGGGAACATAAAAATTGGTGGAGCATTTGATATTCCAAATGGCACTACCATGAATTCAGAATGCCCATATCTTGTCTTGAATGTTGTATTGCTAATGTCTTCTTCTTTTATCTTCACTTGATGATAACATGATCTTGGGTCAATCTTGGAAAATATTCTTTCTCCTTTCAACTGATCAAGTAAATCATCAATCCTTGGCAAAGGATATTTATTCTATATGGTAACCTTATTTAGTTGTCTAAAATAAATACACAACCTTAAGGTTCCATCTTTCTTCTTTACAAAAATAACTGGGGCTCCCCAAGGTGATACACTTGAACATATATACCTCTTCTTTAACAATTCCTCAAGCTGCATCTACAACTCTGTCAATTATGGTGTGCCCATTCTGTAAGGTGTCTTGGACACCGAGGCCGTTCTTAGCACCGAATCAATAGAGAAATCAATGTATCTCTTTAGTGGAAATCTTGGGATTTCCCTAAGAACATATTCAAAATCCCTCAAGACCGGATGGTATTCAATGATTTCCAATTTATCTTTGACTGCCTCTTCCATATGGGCTGCAAAAATATGACATTCCTTCTTGAAACTCTTTTTCAACTACATATTTGAAATCTCTCTAACAACTATAGCTCTTGGAATGCCTTGAATCTTTCCTTGTTTCCCTTCTTCATCAAGACATGTTATTGTCTTGTTATAATGGTCCAGGACATCATGGTGTTTTTCCAACCAATCCATGCCACTCATAAAATCATATGAACCCAATGGTATGATTTTCACATCTACCTTTGTGTTGAGTCCATTCATGTATATTGGGCAATATTTAACCAACTCATTGATTTTTCTCTTAGCCTTATGGCTAATTGAACTAACCATGATTTCTTATGATTACTCTGAAAATGAAATCTTTCAATAATTTTAGAGTTTATGTAACTCTGGCTATCTCTAGAATCAATTAAAATTACCATGGGCTGGTTATCAATCTTAACTTACACTTCAATCATGGGGGATTAATACTCTGATTGCTTGTTATCCAAGGCTACATAAATCATTGGCATGTTTCCTCCCATGTCTTCCACAATTTCAACTCCTGAATGTTGTGGACAATCCTCATTCTTTCTCCTTTGTGAGGAGAATCTCTATATAAGTGATTTCCCTCACATCCTCAACATTGTGCAGGTTGTTACCTTGGGCTTTTCCCAAATGAATCTGCAGTCTTGTGCTCAATTTGGGTTGACCGACCTTGTTTATTTTCTTGAGAGTTGCTCTTGAAAAAGGGTGACATTAAACCTTTCTGCCTTTGATCATTTTTCCCCCTCATCTTGTCATTCCAAGATCTTTGAAAAATTGACCTTCCTCTGCTCTGTTGTGATCATAAAGATGCTTTTCTCTCCTTATGGATTCTTCTAAAGTATTGGGGTTATCATATTGAATCTTGTCACTATAGAAAGAAGGGAACCCACTTAGAAACCTTTGGATTTTGACCTTTTCATCCTTGATGAAGTCAATATGCTCCGACAATTCAAATAACCTTTTCTCATATTCATCCATTGTCATGGTTTCAAACTTGAGTTCAAAGAACTCTTTCATCTTTCTTTCATAACAACGCTCAGACAAATATTTCTCTTGGAAATATCCTTTGAACTGCCTCCACAAGATCCTTTTCTCATCAAGGTGTTTTGCTTTCTTACGTTGATTCCACCACATGGATTCCTTTCTTTGCAAGTGGTAGGTTGAAATTCTAGCTTCTACTGAGGAGGGGTAATCATCCAACTGGAAATATTTCTTCATTTCCAATATCCAGACTGTGACCTCTTCTCCTTTCCTGTGCTCACTATTGAAAGTTGGTGGCTTGATTTGTCTGAGTTCACCTTGCAAGGTGTTTGCCTCCGGCCTTCTCCTTTGCCTTCGAACATGAGACACATTTGGTCTTCTCCCTGGCCCTAAACTTGCATGAGTTCTTCTAGTACATTTCCTTTGAGAATGATGGTGCCTACTTATGCTTCTTAACTACCTATCATTTCTATGATCATCCCTTTTTCTATGGAATCTAGATGTCGTCTCTTGTCTATCACTAGATGCTTGTTTGGTTCCAGATTCTTTGTTGAATTGCTTATGTAACATATTCAATCTCTGAAGTATCTCTTCCCGAGCCTTCATAATCATTTCATTATCATCTCTATAACTTTGCACTTCCATATGCAGGCTTCTCATAATTACAAGCTCCTGCATGCTTCTTCTTCCATTGGACTCTGTCTCAACATTCCCCATGCTGACATGTAGACCTATGATCTCTTCCTCATGGTTGTATGACCCTTGAGCATCATCCATAACTCCAACCCTCATATAATAACCAAATTTTCTTTCCTTTGCCTCTAATTCTGCAAGAAATGTGCATGTAATAATTACTATTAGAACATGCATAACATAAAACATTTCGTCAATTAGAATACATGTAATTCTTCTCATCAATTTATGAAGACACAATGCACCAAATCAAAATAGAATTTCTTATATGCATTCCTCTTTGAAGCAATTTTCCAATTGATCCGAACGGATTTTCACACATGGAAGGACTTTACTGTGTCCACCAAGTTGATTTGCAGAGTGGTGAAGGTGGTGAACTTATATGTTTTGAGTTTTATTTTCTCATGCATTTTATTAATGCTTTGTGAGGAAAAGGTCTCATGCATTCTTATGCTTTTATGAGATGCTCATGCATTTAATTATGCTTTATGAGCTTTCGGAAAACTCATGCACTTAATTCTTTTTGTAAAATGATTAATACTTGTGAGGAAAATTAAGACTCACGTATTTTTCATTGGAATTGTAATTATGGAAATTGGTTTTTATGTGAGAAACCACCTCACACCAATTTGCAATTATTCTCAATTATAGGTTGAGAGAATCAAGGACATGTTGAGAGAATCAAGGACATGGATGAAGAGTCTTTGGGTGGTTTTGAGACTTTTCCCATTATGTGCTTGAAGATAGTTTGAGATCCTACATTCATGGATCTTGTTTTTCCTCTTTTGTAATTAGATCTTATTATTGTGGATATAGGAGTTAATGCTCTTTCTTAAGAGGGAGTGAGGAAAAACTATATAATGCCTTATGTGAGCCCTTTGAAAGGGGGGAAGGTAATGGAGAATGAATGAGTGGAGTTAGAGAGCCATAGTGATACTACTCCTAAGCATTGAGAGACTTATTCATGTAAGGAATTATCCTTCTTGATGTATGGAGAGGTATGAGTGTGAGCAGTCTTCTTGAATCCTCATTGAAGGAGAAGGCATCTCTTATGTAATCACTTATGAGAAGGTCCCAAAATATTTTGAAGAAGGAATGAAAGCGATCTGTATTCCAATTGAAGTGAGTCCTGAGCTGTAGCCCAGGAGGGGTGAACTCCGTTACCAACATTGGTTGTCTCTGTCTTGTCTTTTCATGTGATTATTCCATTTGAGTTCATGTATGTTATGTATTATTGTTTAAAAAACATAGTTAATCATGGATTCATATGCCCTTTAATCCTTATGCAAATACTTCGTCAGAAAACGATTCTTGATTGAAAACTTGTGTAGAGTAAATACTCACCCATTTTCAGATCATGTGGTATCAGAGCTAGGCTGACTGCCTTGTACGATGGGAAAAGGAGCGAAGAAAGCATAAAGACTTCAAGAATTATAAGAGATAAATCACATCATTCAAGTTGAAAACACAGAGTTGAGGAGACTTTTGTAGGTTGCAGAAGAAGAGAAGCAAGAGCTTCAAGAAAGGTCTCAGCTTCATGGAGAAGTCCTCAATGGAATTATTGAAGCATTGCAGCTCAAATTGCAAACCAAGGATGATCTCTTGGCTAAGTTGCAACATGGTGAACGAATGGAAGACAAAGAGCCTTCTACCGTGGATGCACAAACTCAAACCAAGGTATATGATGTTTCTTCATGTTCAATTTCTTCTCAGTATGAAACTAACATGGGCATGAAGCTCCTCACGAAGATGGGATACAGAGGAGGTGGACTTGGCATTCATGGCCAAGGAATCACTCAACCATTATAGGTGGTACAAAGACCACGATTTGCAGGTTTGGTATATGGTCAAGAGGAGATTGGAGAGTGCTCAAAGTCCATTGAAGCAAGATCCACTTCAAAAACCATTTCTATATCATTGGATTCCAAGAGAGGAGTCAAATCATCTAGTTCTAGTCCTTGTCGGATCCACAACAAGGATAAACCTGGAAGGTATAAGGGTCATGTTCAGTCAAATTATTTCTTTGATTTTAAGAAGCATGATTCTTGCAATATGCATTCTTGCACTAGATCTTCTAACCGTGATGTAGCCAATGATCACAAGAAGAAAGTTTAGGTAGAGAAGATGAGCATACCCACCAGAAGTGGGACAAGATAGAAAGAACCCCTTTCACATCCTCGTGACAAGGAGATTACGTTAAAGGAGAAGCAAATGAACCATTGCACTCATTGCAAGATGAGTGGCCATTGGATTGGGAAATGCTGGAAAGTTCATCCTCAGCTTCGTCCAAAACGTAGCAAGAGAGTCGTACAAGCTCCTGCAAAGAAGGAGGAAGCATATGAAGGAGTTATTGTTGTAATTGACAGTGCGGAAAACACAATTACCATAAGAATCAAACAATACATATGCAAATACAAAACACAGCGATTTACGTGGTTCACCCACAATCCTAATTTATAGGATCTAGAATCCTATTCACGGGTGAATTGTTGTCACCGTTTCCAACAGTTATTCTAGCGACAATAACCCCATAAGAAGTTCTTCAAAAAGATAAGTTATCAAGGAGCATCCGTTTGAATGGATTAGTAAGAAATGGTTGGAATTTTTGCAAAATTGAAATCTTCCTATTAACATGTTTGTAGCACCTCCAAATAAGTTTTTTGGTTTCCATTATTGAAAAACATGAGGAAGAAATTTGATGCACGAGTCGCTATGCAAGAATACATTTCGTCGAAGGCCAACATCAGGGACCGTGTGTTCATTGCATAACCCAATAGCATCTCGAGAAAAATCTTCTACATTTTCACCGATTCTGCTGCGAATACATACATCTTTATGGTAAAGTTTTAATCCCTAGTTTTCGCTACGCAGCTGGAGTTAAATATCATTCAGATCTGCCACCGAACCATCGAGTTCTATGCAGTTTTGTGTTTGATCTGTTTTTGCTAGTTTTAATGTGTACCAAGTTTGAACATGCAACATATCTTTCCCTTCCTCCTAGAGTAGCATTTCTAAGATGAGAAGCATTTGATGCAAGAGAAGATGACCTTTTTTTCTTATACAAAAAGTCAATCGCAATTCCCCAAGAGACATAAATGCAGAGGAGGAATGTGGATTCCAGCGCGCACAGTAAAAATTTTGAGATTTCTACATAGCAGGCGAAAGTTATGCAGAATATTACCTTCCAGAGTTGGCTGCAACAATTTTACAGCGCCAAACATTGTCGCAGGCGTCCTTCATTAATTCCAAAGGAACAATGGTGGGATTTTCAGGATCTGTGCATTGGATCTTCCTTCCATTTTATTTTTCTCCATGTGTTGCTCAAAGAAATGAACCCGCATCACAATCCTTATTCAAGTCACAATGATTCTGAAGCTCCAGTTGATGTTGACCAACATTTTTCTCACCATGAATGGTCGCTTGCTTTTCGCCAGAGGAAAATTGAGGAAAAAGATAGAACAGTCCGTGAGATGAGGAAAAATCCCTCCGAGGGAGCCATCTCAGTTCGCCTTCGAAGATGGGAATCGACCCGCGCACAGACATGTAGATGATCTGCGTAACACTAAGACGTGATTGCCATCAATTGACACAAACAAATAACAGTTCATTCGTCCGTCTTCAATGTGCTCACCGATCTGGACTAGTGATTCGATCTATTGGGATATTGTAACAATGAAACAATGAAACAATGACCTGGAGGACAAATCTAGGTGTTGTAACAATATAAGGTTGTGATATTTGGTGTTTTCAACATTTTTATTTAGATCAGAGGGATATTTTCCACGTAGAATGTGTGATTTGTTGGGCACATAGATCTGAAGAATGAGAGCTCACATGCAATGCAATGTGGCAGCCAAGATTTACAGTTGGAATTCGGTGAAACAAATTTCATTTTTGTTTATACAGATCACTAAAGCACCAAAATCGAGATTTGAACCATCGACAGTCTGAGTTTTTACGTGGAAAGGGAGATCTATTCAAAGTCAAAATTCGTTGTCAATCCCGGTGAGTGGTTACAATGGATTATCATATCGTATTTTGAGTTTTTTCATATAATTGCCATACATTTGATTATGTTTTACACCAAAACGTGGATTAAAACTTGGGATAATTTTTATTGGGACAACACCACTTCCAATTGAAGACTATAGAGTCTACCATTCGTGCAAAACTATTGTACTTTTGAGAATGTTTCCATGGTTTTGGGTGCAATTCCTCCTCCTCTAGATATGGTGTTCTTCACATCAAATCCAAATCATAGTCCATACTACAATATACAATTGAGAGGAATAAGTGTTGTTGTCAATCCCCTGCCCTTGGATCCTCAAGTGTTCAACTCTGCACATGTTGCAAGGCGAGCATCCAATTTTGGTGATTGATCATTTCGGTTGCATAACACAGAGGGAAAAACCTTGCAAGTTGGTGGTGATCGAGGGTATCAGTTAATGGCTAGATGATATGAAATCACACATCTCGTCTATAGCGGCCATCTTGCCACCTCGATGGTGCAGATCATGTTTCATCTATTTGGAGGCTTTCCTTGGATTTTTAAATCCATTTGATGCCCATATCTCTAGGATTTTGTTTTCTGGTGTTTGGAGGGGCTGGGCTATGGATGGTTTATAGTGCACTCTCAATACATACCTTGTTACACACGTTAGGTTTACTAGGGGCCACAACAACAATGCCAATGGGATTTAAAGCTTAGTGACTCCCAACTCTCCCAACGACTTTTTTTGTGATGACGTATGATCTAATTTGAAAGCCATTTTTATAAGATTTCCTAATGCATGTTTGATTGTAGTGGGATTTGGGTTTTTCACCACTAGTGCATTCGACATTTTGGCACATAAAAATTGCCTTAAAAAATTTGATGTAATTGCCATGTAAAGGCCACAGTTACCCTCTAGTGCATATTTTGGCCATAATGCACATTTTTGTAATGGGTACATAGAATCATAGAAGTTTCGCATTGGTGCATATCTCAACATTTGAGTTGCCATAAGAATTGCCTTGAAATTTGACGCAAAAGCATTGTAATGAGCTTGAAAACCATAGAGTTGCTCAACTATGCGACATTTCTGGCAGATTTAAAAGGCCTTGTAATCTGATGTAAAGTGATTATGAAGCATTGTAATGGATTTTTTAGCCACTCTTGAGTGAGGAGAGTGAGAGACGTTATTTTGCGCCTTAAGCCTTAAGTGGCTTCATTTTGTAATCATCATTGTAATCAGTTGTATGAGGCGATTTGCCTAAGCCATTTTGGTGATTCATTGTAAAATTGACCAAGAATGTAGTTATAAACTCTTGGAAAGTATGGTATGTAAAAGATTGTGGTACATGTATCATCTGCTACAGGTTGCAAGATTATGTAGGCGGGCTTCAACATTTCAACTCCAAAGAACAGAGGTGAAGGAGACAAGGGATGTGCCTTTTTAAAAATTTGTTTTGCAGCGGTTGCAAGTGTTGGCTTCGCATTCTAATTCCGAAGTACGTGGGTGAAAGAGTCTTGAAAGAATGCACCTTTTGAGGACATTTGCATACAGATACAGTTGATACTTTTGGATACCAAAATGTTCTTTGTGGGGAGGCATGATCCAGACGAATTTCCACACATGGAAGGACTTTATTGTGTTCACCAAGTTGATTTTCATAGTGGTGAAGGTGGTGAACTTATATGTTTAGAGTTTTATTTTCTCATGCATTTTATTAATGCTTTGTGAGGAAACGGTCTCATGAATTCTTATGCTTTTATGAGATGCTCATGCATTTAATTATGCTTTATGAGCTTTTGGAAAACTCATGCACTTAATTTTTTTTGTAAAATGATTAATACTTTTGAGGAAAATTAAGACTCACATATTTTTCATTGGAATTGTAATTATGGAAATTGGTTTTTATGTGAGAAACCACCTCACACCAATTTGCTATTACTCTCAATTATATGTTGAGAGAATCAAGGACAT
>CBVK0102543136.1:0-18398 GCA_900067695.1 Picea abies | reverse complement strand
TTTCCCATTATGTGCTTGAAAATAGTTTGAGATCCTACATTCATGGATCTTGTTTTCCCTATTTTGTAATTAGATCCTATTATTATGGATCTAGGAGTTAATTCTCTTTCTTAAAAGAGAGTGAGGAAAAACTATATAATTCCTTATGTGAGCCCTTTGAAAGGGGGGAGAGTAATGGAGAATGAATGAGTGGAGTTAGAGAGCCATAGTGCTACTACTCCTAAGCATTGAGAGACTTATTCATGAAAGGAATTATCCTTCTTGATGTATGGAGAGGTATGAGTGTGAGCAATCTTCTTGAATCCTCATTGAAGGAGAAGGCATCTCTTATGTTATCACTTATGAGAAGGTCCTAAAATATTTTGAAGAAGGAATGAAAGCGATCTGTATTCCAATTGAAGTGGGTCCGAAGACGTATCCCGGGAGGGGTGAACTCTGTTACCAACATTCGTTGTCTCTCTCTTGTATTTTCATGTGCTTATTCCATTTGAGTTCATGTATGTTATGTATTCTTGTTTAAAAAGCATGGTTAATCATGGATTCATATGCCCTTTAATCCTTATGCAAATACTTCATCAGGAAACAATTCTTGATTGAAAACTTGTGTAGAGTAAGTACTCCCCCATTTTCAGATCACCAATGGTTGTAATCATGCCTCATTCTGAGTTATGAGTGTGAGATCGGAAGAGCAATGCTTTCCACTTTATCTTTGGCTTCCTCTTCCATATGGGATGCAAAAATCTGACACCCCTTCCTGAAAGTATTTTTCAATTGCATAAATGAAATCTCTCTAACAACTCTAGGTCTTGGAATGCCTTGAATATTACCTTGTTTCCCTTCTTCATCAAGACATGTGATTGTCCTGTTGTAACAGTCTAGGACAACATGGTGTTTTTCCAACCAATCCATGCCAATTGGACAATCATATGAACCCATTAGTATGATGTTCACATCTACCTTTGTGCCGAGTCCATTCATGTCTATTGGAAAATATTTAACTAGCTCGTTTATTTTCCTCTTAGATCTTGTGGATAATTGAACTAACCAATATTTATTATGCTTACTCCTTTGAAAGTTAAATATTTCTTAGAGTTTATGTAATTATGGGTAGCTCCAAAATTAACTAAAATTTCTATGAGCTAGTTATCAATCTTACCTTCCAATTCAATCATGATGTATTGATATTTTGATTGCTTGTTGTCCAAGGCTGCATAAATCCTTGGCATGTTTCCTTCCATGTCTCCAACTATTTTATCCTCTTGAATGTTGTGGACAGTCCTCATTCTTTCTCCTTTGTGAGGGCAGTCTGTATATAAGTGATTTCCCTCACATCCCCAACATGGTATAAGTTGTTGCCTTGTCCTTTTCCCAAATGAATCTACAATCTTGTGCTCATTTTGGGTTGACTGATCTTGTTTATTTTGTTGGGTGCTATTCTTGAAAAATAGTGGCATAAAACCTTTCTACCTTTGATCATTTTTACCCTTCATCTTGTCATTCCAAGATTTTTGGAAAATCGACCTTCCCCTACTCTTCTCATAAAGATGCTTTGCTCTCCTTATGGATTCCACCAAATTCTTTGGGTTATCATATTGAATCATGCCACTAAATAAGGAGGGAAATCCAATTAGAAACCTTTGGATTTTGACTTTATCATCCCTTATGAAGTCAACATAGTTCAATAATTCAAAGAACTTCTTCTCATATTCATCCATTTTCATGCTTCCCAACTTGAGTTCGAAGAACTCTTTCCTCTTCCTTTCATAGTAATGCTCGAATAAATATTTCTCTTGGAAATATCCTTTTAAATACCTCCATGAGATCATTTTCTCATCAATAAGCTTGGCTTGCTTAATTTTATCCCACCACATGCTTTCCTTTCCTTGCAAGTGGTAGGCTGCAATTCTAGCTTCTACCCTTGAGGGGTAATCATGCAACTGGAAATATTTCTTCTCCGTTCCTGTGCTCACCATTGAAAGTTGGTGGCTTGATTTTCCTGAGTTCACCTTGCAGGATGTCCACCTCAAGCCTTCTCATTTTCCTCCATACAAGAGACACACTTGGGATACTCCCTAGCCCTGAACTTGTATGATTTATTCTAGTGGATTACCTTGGAGAATGATGGTGCCTATTCATGCTTCTTGATTATCTATCATTTCCATGATCATCCCTTTTGCTTTGGGATTTGGATGATGACAATTTTCTAGCACTAGTTGCTTGATTGGTGCTAGAGTCTTTTTTAACTTTCTTGTGCAACATATTCAAAATTTGAATTATCTCTTCCCAATCCTTCATAATCCTATCATTATCGGCCTTCTAGCTCTTCACTTCTCTATGCAGGCTTCTCATAGTTACAAGATCATGCTTGTCTCTTCTTCCATTAGACTTTGTCTTATCATTTCCCATGCTGGCATGAAGACCTATGATCTCTTCCTCATGGCTGTAAGATCCCTGGGCATATTCTATAACTCCACCTCATATAAGAACCAAATTTTCTTTCATGTACCTCTAATTCTAAATGAAATGTGCATGTAATAATTATTGTTAGAACATGCATAACATAAAAAAATTCATTAATTAGAATAAAATTTATTCTCCATATAAACTTATGAAGAACACATTGCACCAATTCAAAATATGATTCCTTAGATTTGTTCCTCTTTGAAACAACTTTCCAACAGTTGTACTCATGCCTCATTCTGAGTTATGAGTGAAAAATTACAACATTTACAAGTTGCAGTTTCGACTCTTTTACTACTACATAAATATTTTTTATCAATTTTTGAGAAATTTTAACAGCTAATTCAAAATTATGGGTTGATATATGTCTTCTACTCATCAATACCTTTCCAACGACTATTTGTTTTCTCAAATCTGAGCTCTGAGATTAAAGTTATGGTCCAGAGAAGTTTTGACTATTTTACCCAATTTATCCATGTATGCTACATGTTTCTTCTCTCTTCCTACACATTTTTACATACCCAGATAAGAATTATGACTCCATGGTTGTCTTCTATAGTTCATAATCTTTCCATATACTACTCCTGAGCCCCAAACAAACTTCTAAGCATGGATTTATGCCCTCTGGAAGTAATCCGGTGCCAAAATTTGACCCTTACTGTTTCAACTATCACTTTCTCATACGAGCTTTGTTTTGCACCAGACATAGCTCATTGGATAGTTTTCACTAAATTCTTATATCTGAATTGCAAAAATAGAGTATAGCTTGGTAAGGTACATTTTTTTCCCATGGGTTTTGATTGGCTAAAAATGTCGTTTATGGCCTCAAAATCGCCCCGCAAGTTAATGACCTTCAAAACTATAAGAAATTTAGAAATTTTCATATAAAATTGATTGTTTTACTGTTATAACAGCCCTTTAAATTTGAACTTTCAATCTCAAGTCAAGTGAAATCTCAACCATCGATCCGCAAAACCTTCCCCAGGCCCACAAATGAATCTCTATTGTTAATCAATAACTTAAACGATCTCGATTTTTGATCTCTAACACTACATCAATGATCGACGATCAACGATTCTCTTTTTGGAAAACCAACTTGCTTGCAAATATCCCTAACCTCCGATCATCAACCATAAACCATTTGTCATTTCCTTTGAAAAAACAATATTTCTCATAAATCTCTCTAAACCCCAACCATCAATGATCGACCATCAACGAATTACCTTAACAACCACTTTCTTGCAAAATCCATCGAACCCCGACCATCGATGATTGACGAACTCTGCGTTGATGTGGAAACTATGCTGACATGTATATGATGCAATGGCATGACATGTCATCATGAGGCATCAACTAGGATGACATGTCATGACACATAAATGCTGACGTAGCATGACACATCACCCTCCTCCTTCCTTCATTGGCCATCAGGAGTTTGTCTTAGAAGAATTTAAACATCGCACTGGATTTTTCAACCCCTGACCATCAAGCATCAAGGATCAAAGATTTCCTTTAGACTTGCGAAACTTTTTCCCAAAATTTGTCGATCCTCGATCATCAACCATTAGTGATCAAAGATTTTCTTTAGACCAAATCTGTTGATCCTCGATCATTGATCATCGGTGATCAGAGACTTCTTCTGGCCGAACTCAACTCTTCGCCAAACTCATTGATTCGACCGTCAACAAATTCTGTTGGTGAACTTCAACACTTAGCGATTTTTTATCAAATTCAAGGTGAATCTGGGTCTTCGATCTCTCACTCAAGATGATCTTAATCGTCATTTGTCTCCAACTCCCAAACGACCGAAACTAATCTAGATCGTCGATCTAATTCAACTTCCCAACCATTGAAATTGAAGATCGATCATTGTTTTGATGAACCTTCCAACTTGCTCAAACCTTATGGATTTTTAAATTTATTAAAGTGAATCTTAGTTGTTGATCTCGCGATCATACACAATCTCGATCATCGATTTGTTGAACTTTGTAAAACATTACAACATCTATTAAAACATGAAATTCGACCATTCCATGTCGAATTCAGCCTTACAACTTGTAGATTCACGCCATTAAACCTTCCTTCGATGACTATGAGGAAAATTCGACCTGAATTTGCTCACGAATTTGGGGATTTCACTCTGCTCTTCTCTGTTTTTCCTCAAATTTGTCACAAACAAAGTCTATAACAACAAATTTCACCAATTTGCTCTGGTTCTTGGCCCATATAAGACCGATGTTTGAACCAGAGCTCTTATACCATAATGTAATGTCCCCCAATCTAGCTAAGGAACATTACGATGCATAATACTCATAAAAACAAAAATTTGTTGTGAAGTAATTAATTTCCTATAGCTTCCGACTATGAATCACAACTAGATTTAACTATTGTTGGTTGTCATTAATTAGGTGAATCTATAGCATGCTAAGATCACACATGAATGTACCTAATAAACTCATATACAACAACATATAAAACACAGAGTTCATGCACAACAATTTAACTCCTAAAACAAACAAAAAAATGATAAAACACTTATCTTTTATAAACATTGTGTAACTAGTTTCTTGGGATGGAAGTTCTACCCAACCATAGACTTGTTATTCCAAATATCAACAACAAGTCACCCCCAAGATGAGGCTATAAATCCACAAAAGAGAGTGGTCTCTCACTGTCCACTCACAGCTCAGAAAACTCACAACCCACTAGTATTCTCCTACAATTATATCGATTTTCCACCAACTCTCTTCCTCTCGACCTTCCCAACCCAAGGAATGTAACCCTTCACTGATCTTAGTCCCTTAGGTGTCTAATTCGTTTATCAGGGTATCTCTAACATGTTTAACCAGGAATCTCTCAGCTGAGAAACTCAAGGGAACTCGCTGCTAGGAAAACTACCAGCAAACAGTAGCAACCACTTATTATTGGAGTGAAAATCACACAAGAGTTTACTCTTCATGAATGACAACCTGAATCTTTAGTCTCCAGCTCCAAATATGCACCAGAAACGCTCCAACATGCTCAATAATTCGCCCTCCATGGATGCTCCAGCTCCAAGCTCTCTTTCATGTTCTCTACATGTTGTTCATGCCCAAAACTCAATGTGTAAAACTGTTGTTGCTACCTATATGATTTTCCTCTATTTGGATTACTTGCTTGACTCTCACACTTCCCCAATCTGATTATACTCAGCCCCTAGCCAAATAACTATGGGATGTGACCACTCACACCCACCCTCTTACATGTATTCAATGATTGGCTTTGGGAGCACTCAATAAAAAATTAGAAGGTTCATATATAAATAACAAATTTAGGAAAATGGGTTGAATTAATATACATGGGTAATTCCCCCTTGGACCTCTCTTGGCCATTCTCTTAGACCCTCCCTTGTCTTGTTGATTAATTCAGCCCCCAACTCTGTCCATGTCCCCTTAGCAGCTGACATCACATTTTATTTGTTAAAATTCAGAAAACACATTTCTGCATATTACATTGCTTGGTCACAGCCACACATCATATCTACATTAAGCATTAATTAAACTAGGGGTTATAGTGGGGATGCTACACCTCCTTATGAGAGTCTAATTGCATGGAGATATAGGAGAGCCAGAGTAATGGGAAGGCCAATGGATTGACCTTTCAGCTCCCATTTCTCTCTCTCTTTTCCTCTCTTGTTTGATTTTAATTAATTCATTGTTTTCTTCTCCTTTATCTCATTCCACTTTACTTTGAATTGTCTTTTACATAGTTACTAACCTTCTTTAATTGTTGAATTTCCCTAGATACCGAAGCTTACAACCATTTATCGGTGTTTGGATCCATTTAAGATCACACCTCCCAATTTAAAGGATTTTTGGTCTCCAAAACCTTAGAGGATTAATCTGGATCAATTTGCCTTCCATATGTTTCTCTGGAACATGGCTCTGACTTTGGCTCTTGGCTACAACTCTAAATCTAGCTCTTAATTTGGCTCCTAGCTATAGCTCCAACTTTGGATCTAGCTCTCACTTGTGGCTCTAGCTGCTAGCTCTTGTTCTAGCTACGAATTTGGCTTTGATTCCTAACTCACTTGTTCTTGCAATACATAAGTCTTCTCACTGGCTCTTAGCTCTAAGCAATCTCTATATTCAAACTCTACAATCAAAATTCATTCCCATCTCTCAAACTTGGAGATGATACATCTTGGTAGTCAATGAAGCTAATTTGAATGTTGGACTTTGTTTGTTCAATGAGATCTCAACAACTATGACCTCACCTAGCAACCACACAAAAGGAAGTGTTGTATGCCTTATTCTACTTGGATCAATTGCTTTATGCCATGAAAAAAAATCTCCAATGCTTGCACATGCTTAGAAGCACTCTGTCTCCACAACAATGCTATTTGGATGACAACCTTTGTGCACAATCAAAATTCATGATCCAACATTTTGCTTTCTTTGGAAATTGTCACGGAGTTCTCAAGAACACCCCCCAAGGTCATTGGCCTATGTGCATCAATATCTGACATGTCTCCAAGAAGGGGTTCTTCTAATACAATATTGAAAACAACAATTGGATTGTAGTTTCCCTTGGCATCAACTTGTTTTCCACCTTCTTGGGTTTCTAACCTCTGGTGTTGTTATAGATCCTTGGATTGGAGATGCAATCAACTCTTCATCTTCTTCAATCTTCACTCTCCACACTCCTCTCTTGATTGTGTAGTTTCTAGGGTTAATCTCTGGATGAAGTCAACAACACTTTGATTCCTAATGGCCACTCAACTTGTAGTGGTGGCAAAATTTATTGACATTGTTGTAAGAATTTCTTAACATGTTCATTTTCTCCCCATGCCTTTGAATTCATTGTTGGTTTGGGGATGCATTCTTTCCATTCCTCCTTTACGATATATATGGCTTGTGGCACGTGGCTTGCTTCTCCCAACAATATTCCACACAATGAACTTTTTTCCTACTGAATGAACATACCTCAAAGTACCAACAATTGGCATCACTATGGCATTTCTTCCTACAACAATGACAAACAAGGGATGCCTTACTTAATGCATACCCATGGTTGTTGTTGTTCTTCTTCTTCTGGCTGATCTACTTGCTACTTCTTATGAGTGCAAGTGTAGTCTAAGTTTTTGAATTCTTATCATCATGACCCTTCTACAATCCACCACAATAAGGGTGAGGTGGTAGTGGGTTGCGACCTTCATTTACTACTACTCTTTCTTCTTATGAGCAAGCTAATTTCACCATGTACTTTACCTTCACAAACATGATCTTGGATTTTGTGTTCTTTTCCTTTCTTCCATCAAAACTTAGGCCTTCATGTTTGACCCCTTGTTCAACTAAAATTGGGCTTGGGATGCCTTGTCTTTTCTAACCTATCCCTTTTCCATCATATCCCATCTACCTTGAAAATTTCAATCCAATGCCTCTAGTATGCTTTTTAAATTCACTAAGTTGATCTTGAGAAATGTCCATGGAAGGTGAGCTTACCAAAGTTGTCTCAATCATGGTGTTGGCTTCAACAATGGAATTGGAAGGTGGTGTTGCTTCTCTATGCTCTTGGACAACTACTTGGATCTTTTCGAATGCCTCCTCCTTCTTTTCCAACTCTTGTTACAACTGAACCAAAATATGAGTGAACCAATTTTCCTGCGAATTTTTCAACTAGATGACCTTCTTTTCCAAATGTACAAGATGAACTCTGCTCTTGTCCCCATCTACCATAATTGCAGTGAGGGAATTATTTCATTCAAAAGATTGCATCTTTAGCAATGACAATACTCTTGTCAAGCTCTCAAGGTTCTTCTCCATCTCTACCATATGTTGGTGAAACATTTGGACCTATTCCTTTGAGTGCTTGTTCTCTTCTTGAAGTTGAGCATTGATGGCTTGTAGGTCTTCTAACCTTTCTCTGTTTTTTTTACCTATGCTAGGTCTACGCTCTCTTCAAAATTTTGGCAGTTTATTTAAGATAAAGGATTCAACTGCTTTAATACTTTATGATCCATAAATGTGGGGCTTACAGTCCACTCGCTTCACCAACATGGATGTTTTGTAGAATTTAAAATTTGGTCTTTGCTCTTACTCTGTCAAAGATGAGATTAGGCTTCTTCAATCGCTATTCATACTTGAATGCTATGGGTTCAAAACTTGGGTACTTGCTTGGATTATGTGTTTTTGTGCCAATTCCAATGCTCATCGACAAATCCAAGTGAACATTTATTCAGTTGCCTGCAAAAGATTAAAATTTGAGAAATATAAATGGTCAATTTCAACACTATAAATGATTGTCAATGGAATATGAACTTGAAGTATTTTTAAAACAATAATGCACTGGTTTGAAAGTGCATTCCCATCACTTAAACTAAGGGAAAATGTGTTCTCAGTTATAGTAGCACAATGCCCACTCTTTTATCTATGTTTAAGAACAAAAAGAACTCTATTATGATATCATCCTATGGTTTTATATTTGCACATATAGCTCCAATTGTAAACCTATCCCTTCATACAACTCTGATCACATGTCCTTGGATAGTTTTATTATATTGTCTTGGATGCAATTGCTAACTCAAATCAATGACTCTTCAATTGAAATTATTATATGCATGTACTTATGTAATGCACCAATGCTTAAAATATCATAACAGAAAAAAAGTACACACAATGTATAGAATGTGAACGTGGAGCACAAATCCAATATAGTTAAGTTACACAATAAATCCTTAAAGAATAGGAGAACTTCCTCCACATAACCAAATACATTCATACATCACAATTCATGTCTCTAATAATGAATACATGATATCTATATATACCTATTCACACTTGCACATGAGGCCCCTTTAGTATTAGGCCGACCCTATTATATATATATATATATATAGACACACACACACACACACACACACACAACACACACACAACACGGGATGATACTAAGTTTAAACATCAGGGCGACTTTAAGACAATACGATGATATCATAACTTAACACACATCATTTTCATCCTCCTTACATTCATCAATATTACACTTAATTTATAGCAAATTCAGAACTTGTTTAAGGAGCTTTTGTTCCTCTATTTAAACAAATTTCATTAAGTAAATGCAAATGATAATGAAAACAAGGGGACAATTTTTTTGGGTACCCTTCTTTGGCAATCTGACTGAATGAACTCAAGCATACTCCATTTCTCATGCAAGCTTAACCAAAAATGTGAATAGCAGACTTGTACGAAGTTTGTAGAGACTCTTGAAAAGATGTCCACCAAGACAATGTCCTGACACACATTCTATCAACTATAATGGTTTGGCCATTACAAAATCTTTCTATGGCCCTATAAGGAACAAGCTGATCTCATAACTTTTCATGTGTCAATAGATGCAACCAGAATTGCTAGCTTGACCCAAGCTGTGAATAGTAAACTTGAGCAAGATCTGCATTGAAATTTGGGGATAGATTTAACAGAACTTCCAAGACAATATTTGTGATCTTCTATCAATCATATTTGCATGGAAACGAGAAAATCCTTTTTGCTATAAACAATAATTTGATCACATATCTTCATTACCTCTATAAACCTTTATGGTATAGTCTGTTTGTTAAGTAAACCATGCAACTGACTTTGTGACAACAACATGCTGTATTAATTATTTTAAATGAATGAGGGTGCAGATAGCATGTTGCTCTGTATGTCGGGTGTGCAACTACTTCCACTTTTGGCTCACAATTCCCAAATATATTCAGTATCTTAGTGTCCATTGAATGATCTTTTTTCTGTTTTCATGTTTCATACTCATATATATTGGCCACAAAAAGTTATCAATGGTTGCTTCATAAAATGTTGATCATAGACTTTTTAAATGTGTATACTCCTTCGTTAATTTAGGAATTATTTATGTGACTTTTTTTGCCATATCAATTTTGGGATATTGGAAGCTGTCCATACTCTTCAAATGCAAACATTACACAACATGTTTTGTCCTCAACAACTCTTTGTGATGCAAGGGGACTTTACTTCAATTCCCGGGATTCATCTCCAGGAATATCAACAATATATTCAGAAGTTTTGTTGCTGCTGCTTACTTCCATCCTTTGAAAGAACACAGTCTCATGTGGAATTTATGACAATGCATTACGAAAAGTCAGTCTTCTAAGTTCTCCTGTATAACCATCCAAGGTTCATGTTGGAAACTTGTCGTATTTTGTTTTCAACCATGAACCACAGATGTGATTCATCTTAAAGACAGTAAATTTATCTGTTTTTTTTATGTTTCTCACATTTTGCATAGATTGAAACGGCTCTCCCCATCCATGAAGAGTAATGAATTAGGCATGATTGAATAGAATGCATACAAATTGTTGACTGCAAATACTTGCTTCTTTGATATGGCCCAATGCCATGTTCATTGGTGTGGCTTTGATACCATGTGAAACAAAATCTGAATACATAGGGCAGAATTTATGGAGAGATGGAAAATGAGAGATTATATTACTTCCTTGTACTTAAACCAGTGTAGATCCATCTTAACTCCAGATCTATTAAGCATTGAGAGGGATCAAATCTATGGAGCTGTAAATTTTTTGATCATTTAAAATGGATCTTGGCTCATACGAGAGAGGGGTAATAAAATTTATATGTAAATATCATATTTATAGCATTTCTATTTGTGTAAATCTCACATCTCTCATTTTATCTCTGTATATAGCAGTTTTTATATTATGCGTACATAACAAATCTCTCTCTTTCATATATATATATAAAATTATTTGTTGTAAGTATTATATTTTTTTTTAAGTCGACTTGTAAGCATTACCCACGTGACAGTATCTCTATCATAAAGGACTGTAGATGCAACCTTGCTCCCCTTGGTGTAAAAATGACATACAAAGGTGTTGTATATATATCAAGCAAGTTTGGTTATTCTTTGTCAGGAACCAATCACCTAATCTCTTTATTAAAACAATGTCTTAGAATGTCATGCCTTAATGCTGCATTAGATCTAGCAAAGAACTTAACTCTATATCTTAACTTCGTAACATTACAATATCACTTTATAATATATATCATTACCCTAGAGTAGATAAACATTACAATGTTTAACTATAACCATCGATGGTTCATGTTGGTGTATCTTGTTTTCAACCACGAACCGCAGATGTGATTCACTTTCAAAGACAGTGTAGTAATCTGCTTTTTTATGTTTACTACATTATAGATTTAAACGGCTCTCCCCATCCCTGAAGAGTAAATAATCAAGCATGATTGAAAAGAATGCATACAAATGGTTGACTGCAAAAATTGCTTCTTTGGCCTTCCAAAATTAATTTTAATGGATTGAGTTACAAGGGTTTGTTTGTGAAAAGATGGGATGAGTCCTGCGTACAGGACAGTCTCTTGTTTATCCTAGTATTTATGTTTGTATGTTTTGGGTTTATTTCCATAACCATTTGCTAAGGATGCCCTTGCAAACAATTGCCACCTGCATTATTTTTTTCCTCGATGATGTATTCTGCAGTACATGTTGTTTCTTTCCCTTTGTCTTCTGCTGCTGTTCTTTTTCTGTTATCTGCATGTTCTCCTTTCCTCTCCTGTACTGTTTAATCGATGGATTAGGTTGGCACAATTTTTCACTTTATAATTTTTTGGCCAGTAGTTTGGCATGGGAGGCTTTGCACCTGGATAGCAAATGACAAATTTATTAGTTTCATATCTAGTGCAGACTAGCCTTGGGAGTCTAGCTTTTAAAATGACTTATCAAATATGCTCCAATGTCCTAATTTTACATTGGATCCCAGTTTGGTATTTTCTTGAGCACTGCATCAAGCAATATTATTGGTGTTTTCATGTCTCTCCACAAATAATCAGATGTATGTCTCTGGAATCATGGCTGATATATTGTTTTTTTCAAAGAATATTTGGGTTTAGGTGTACTCTTGTTCTTTTTGGCTCATTGTCTAAGCTTTCATAGTGTGATATCACTGCATTCCTTTCAATGCGTTTCATGGGTGCAATTATTCTGACTATCTATATCCTTTGTGAAACAGCATGATGAAAGAAATGCAGTATCGAGCAGTCGGAATGTAAGGCGGAGACCATACCCTGGTATGTTACATGCCCTTTTTTATTATTGACAACAGAATCTTCTGGAGTTGGTGTGTGTACTTGGATGTATATTTGGTTATAATTTTCTCCCCTTATTGTAGGGAGGGGAAGATCTACCTGTCTCCAGGTTCAAAATGTTTTCTACTGCTTTTCCTATGAAACAATACTTAATCTATCCTCTTTCACAGACCATGGCAGTTGGAGTGATTCTTCTAAGAGTCGCACTACTGATCGGTATGGAGACAGAGCTGACTATGCTGATGTGAGAGGGAGGGAGAACAGGGCGCAGGTGTTGGCCAAAGAGGAAGGATCAGATAAAGTTTGGCGTCATGATGGATTCTTTGAGTTAGAAGCTAATGAGCCACAGGAAAGACGAAGACCTGCATTTCGAGAAACAAAGGTTGTTTCACAAGATGGAGATTCTGGAAGCAAAACTGCTATAGCAATTGACAAACGTGATGGCTATAACAAGGTTGCTGATAGCATAAAAAGAGAGGGAAGAGGGGATGCTAATGAACGACATCATGAAATTGAAACGTGGTCTGAGAGAGTTTCCGAAGGAGGATGGAGGGGTAGGGATAATGTTCCACGAAATGAAGATGTTGAGAGAGGTCGCTGGCTGGAAAGAGATCCACATAATGATCGCTTTCAGTACAGAGGAAGGTTTAGCAGCAGTTTAAGAGGTAGAGAGAGACCGGGCAGACAATTTGATGGAAGTGAAAGTAATCAATTACGGTCTCGTACTTTTAGTGCTGAGAAATGGAAGCAGAAAGTAATCAATTACGGTCTCGTACTTTTAGTGCTGAGAAATGGAAGCATGATCTATTTGACCAAGCCAATAGGAGTCCAACACCAAAGACTGAAGAAGATCAGATTGCGAAAATAGAAGCCCTTCTGGCTACTTGAAATCTGAATTTTGTTTATTTTCTGCCTGAAACAAGGCCATTGCTCATAGGCAAGTTATAAAAATTCTGTTTTGTCTGTTTTTAGGAGTGACTCTATTCACTTCCATTCTTTTGGCTGAGATGTATTTACCTTTTTAACTGAGCAAAAGAAGAGTCACCTCCCTTTCCAACATCCAATTAGAGGTATTCTTTCTCTTGTATTTTATGCACTGTTAGGTTTCTATGCACAAGTACTTAGACGTTCTTACGATTTTCCAGCCCTCCTTATTTCTTATTGTCGTGGATTTGAGTTTTTACCATTATTAATGTGCTTCTCAGCAGACAAATGATGACTGATATGGGAATATTTGAAGGAAATGAAGATCTGTAATTTTATTTGGGTTCAATGTATTGTGAGACCAAGGAGGTAATGTGTAACACCCTCGTTATTCTGTTTGAGGGGTTAGTGTATTTCTTTATATGACAAGTCGCTGCTGTGTGCAGGTTAACACTATACGCACACACACTGGGAATTATTAAAGTACAGATAGTGATGCTCATTCTAAGGGTTTTACAGTTTGAAAAGTTTATTTTTAAACAGATGCGTCAAAGGAAAAAATTTAAAATTGACCAGTTATCTTTTATCTGTTTGATTGAAACATTGTGAAAGAACTAGATACTAGTTATTATTTTCATTGAAAAAATAGATTTTCTTCCAAAGCATCATAAATTGGTCTTGGTTATGAAGTGAGAGATTCATATTTTTGCTAATATGGACTTCTACTACAGTCATTTAGTTATAGGTTCGTCTTACGTATTTGTGACACTCCTCAGTTGACACCTAAGATATTTAGTTATTGTTTTCATTGAAAAAAAATTAAAATAGTTTTTCTTTTAAAGCCATTATAAACTGGTCTTGGTTATAATGTGAGAGATTCATATTTTTGCTAACATGGACTTCTACTACTATAATTTAATTATATGTTTTTCTTACATATTTGTGGCACTCTTTACACTTAAGATATTAAGATATTTAGTTATTATATTAATTGAAAAAAATATATTTTTCTTTTAAAGCATCATAAACTTGTCTTGGTTATAAAGTGAGAGATTCACATTTTTGCCAACATGGACTTCTACTAGTCATTTAGTTATAGGTTCCTCTTACATATTTGTGACACTCTCCAGTTGACACCTAAGATATTATGATATCCATAGTACCAAGTGTGAGCTATTTATGCATAACAAAATAATAAGTATATAAATTTTTACTACCACAACGCTGGATTTTTTGAGATTGCCGCTGCCATAAAAGATAATGGGAGATTCAGAATACAAATAAAATAGAACTTTGCAATAGATCCTAGATCAGGTTCGTGTTCACATGCGGAAATGGAGAGCTTCAGCATAGTGTCACAGGCAGCAAATTGTATGTTGCAAGGCATCTTTTTTGATGATATGTACTATAGAATGCCTAGATCAGGTTCGTGTTCACATGCGGAAATGGAGAGCTTCAGCATAGTGTCACAGGCAGCAAATTGTATGTTGCAAGGCATCTTTTTTGATGATATGTACTATAGAATGCCATGCAAGCAAAAATGCTATCCGGCTAAACAGTGCAAAGAACATTGTAGAGTTAACTGGGGAAGAAGGGTGGTGGAATTGATCGAGACCTTTAATAATTGTTGGTCAAAAACTTTACGTAAGCACTTGTTGTCAATTTTGTACTCCTATATAAGCCAGTTTTCGAATACAACAACGTCAAACTATTGTACTCGGAGAAAACAAAATGGAAGAGCTAAATTGGGAAAGTAGAGATGTCTTTCGATTACAATCAACTGATCTTGATTTTGACCTTGTTAGACCTTGGTCTCAAAGATGACTTTGTGAGACTGTTTTGTTTAATTGGATTCTTTATGTTCATATCATAGAAACACAGGTGTTAGGGTGAGATTTGATTAAAAGCCTTGTTATCCTCAGCCTAAGCTTAATATTTCATGTAAGATTTCTGCCCAGTATTTTTGAATTTGTCATCTTTATATACACATTGTATAGTGTTTTATCAATTGTAGAAATCTATGCTTTGTAAATTTCAAAGAAATAAAAAATATACCAAAATGTTTAAAATGTTTAAAATGGTTGATCGGTACAAACCTATCTGTTTTGTAAATTTCAAAGAAATTAAGAAATCTAAAATATAGTAAAATGTTTAAAATGGTCAAAATAATTGTAAAAAATGATAATATAAATAAATGTTGTGATTTAAAGAATGGTTTGTTTTGTTGCGTATTTAATAATAATAATAATCATCTAATTTTAAGGACACATCTTTCAGATTTGAACCTGTGACCTCTAGGAGGAAACACTTGTTCTTAACCATTAGATCCACTCAGGCTGTATATAAGTTAAAAATGGGCATGGGCTTTTAATGTTAAAGGCCAAGCTACTAGGGAAATACCACTTGCTCTTGGCATAAGATTGTTTTGTTTTTTATCACAAATGGATATTTGTCACATTGTTATCCTTGTGGTTATAATTTTATGGAATCTCGGTTCAAAAAGTATTTTTGTATTTAAGTGGCTTCATTATCATCTTTATAGAAACATAAAAAAATATTTTTGTATTTAAGTGGTTTTACTATCATCTTTATTATCATCTTTATAGAAACATAAAAAAATATTTTTGTATTTAAGTGGTTTTACTATCATCTTTATAGAACATAATTAATCTTTTTTAAAGGTTTGCATGATGCATGCACCTTATTTGGTAGAAAAAGAAAGGTGTGATTGTATTTATAAAGCCAAGAAGTAAAGAAAGATATATGATTGTATTTATGAAGCCAAGCTTTACCATATGTATTTGACCTAATTTCCTTTCATTATGTTTGTCAAAAACTTCAAAAAAAATGTTTTGGTATGGTTTTCAACTAAAATAAGTTTTTATAGAACTAATTACAAAACTTCTTGTTTTTTTTATTGTTACAAAACTTCTTTTTTTTTATTGTTTTTGGAGGTCATATATGATCCAAAAATCTAAAATAATATATTTTATATAATAATTACACATTCATCATCATTCTGTGTTGCAAGAGTGGACTTTTTTAATATTCCAAAGTGATTATTTGCATGTTAAAAGATTTTATTTATGTCTGAAAATCATAATTTCAAAAAACATTTCATGTTTCCATATTAAAAGATTGATTTATATCTGAAAATCATAATTTCAAAAAACATTTCAAATTAAGTAAAGATCAAAATCAAAACAACCTTGTCCATTCCTTGAAGTCACAACCACCTTCTAGATAATTGCACAATTATCCAATTTGTGTTGCAAGTATAGAGTTTTGTAATATTAGTCTAAGGTGATTATTTCTACTATTGAGATATTTTATCTATATCTAAAGATAATAATTTCAAAAAGCATATCACTTTTGTTTCCACAACAATCAGTTATGCATATGCCACTTCAAACAATACACCCAAGGTCTATAGTCTTGAAAATAAACTAAGTGGACCTAGTAAGCTGACTTAAGAATCTCTTGCCTGCTATATGGCATCAAACATAAAATTGTTCGAGAAATGCATTCAAGAGAGAAACCAAATTTTATGCAAAGATAGAAAATATGCTTGGGGCAAATTCTCTTGTTTTGAGGGAAAAACCAAAACAAATAGAGTATATATCATGACTTTTAAGAGTAATTTGTAGAATTTATAGCAAAGGATACAAGAAATGGAATTTAGACACGAGGGATTAAAACAACAAAATGAGGATGGAGGGCATGAAGAATCAGGTAGTCAAATAGTGATAGAAAAGATCCAAGAGCTTGAAGAGAAGTTAAACAATAATTTGCACTGAACAATATAGAAAAACAAACTTGATATCAAACCCATTAAAGAGGAAATGAATAAATTAATAGAGTTAGAACATGAGCAAATAAAAGAGCCTTAATCATAATTTTTGGCCTAAAAGGTAAATGATGCCATGAAAGAAGGGAAATGGTCCATAATAAAAAATAGAAAAACACTTATAACGGAGAAGAATCAACCAACTACTCCTAAATAGGAATTTGGTAGGATTCTCATGTAGAACTATTGAGGTTTTCTATGGAGGAAGGGACCTAAGATGATTTGGGTTTCTAGTGAGATCTATGGTATTTCGATGATGGAAACATGAGTTCTAAAATGAATTGGGTTTCTACTGAAATTGACGTTATAGGAATACAATGAATCATATGTCCCTAATATATAAAGATTCGTCCTATGGTCTATCTCGAACAAAAGATCTACTAGATGAGGGATTGTTGGCATAACTTGTTACGTTAAGTAAAATCTTACTCCATATGTAAAGCTTTATAAGAAAGATCCTTTTCAATCAATACAGATGGTTAGAAAATTCTGACAACAATACAAACAAAATCTTTTTGATAATTGGTTTCTTAGCACCAATAAAATCTACCTGCTATAAAAACGATGACTTGGACAAAAAATGTCCTTTCAATGGCTTAGATAGTGACATTTTGTATTTGAGAAATGAATGTAATATTCTTTTATTAGTAAACTTCAATGTGGGAACTGTTAATAAGAAAGCCATAATTCTAAGCAATATCTTTAACCCCAACCCACCATCATAAGATGAGGACCTTGGTTTGGGTGACATTTACAAAAGAAGCTCCAAAGACTTAATCAAAAACTTATTTGGTATTGAGTTGCTTAAACTATGTAGTGGTCGGGACTTGATAATTTGTAATAGTATAAGTGGCCCTCTTCAAACCGAATGACATGTATCCAATGACTTGGGAATGATGTAGTAGACTATCATTTAATCAATCTCCTCGATCAATCAAATCGATAAAATGGATAACTATGAGCCTAATTTGGATCATATACTCATAGTCTTTGTTAGAAAAACAAGACCATGGAGCAATAAAATAAAACAAATGCGGAAACAAAACACAGAA
>CBVK0102543119.1:0-21516 GCA_900067695.1 Picea abies | reverse complement strand
TATAGCATACCTTGAGAATAAGAAATACCTTAAGAGAATCCCTTATACTTATATTGCACACCAGAAAGACACCCCAACACCTTGAGCACACCTCAAACTTGATCTCTTCGTTGGTTACACTAAAAATGCAAAATTCTATCATGTATTTATAGTAATTTTGTCCCCCAAAATTAGCTGAGATGGCCTCAATTTTCTGGCTGGGTTGTCGGATGGAAAAACTCATATCTCCTCATTCCTAGGGAGTTAAAAGGACTTCCATATACCATTGGAAAGGTATTTGAATAGCTTTACAACCATGTAATGTTTTCTTCCATTTTAGTTAGTTATGTAGGGTAAACATTCCCTCAAATATAGGGTATCCAAATTGACCACAAATAATACTTTCAACAATCTCTATCTTGCAATATTTAACTTATACATCTGTTGGCTTCTTCACTTGACTTTATGGGATTCTTCACTTGGTTTTAGGGCTTCTTCAAGGATCCTTCAAGGCTCCATTTGTGTACAACTCAAAGTGGGAATGTGGAAACAACCACATGCTATCTCATCCCATGAGGGCCATGCTTAAAAGCTACACCATTATGGGACCACTTTGGAGTTATATACATTTATGTCAAGGCTTCAAGACAATTAAAGGCTTCTTCAGGTGGACACACCATTACTTCTTCATGGGCTTCTCCAATTTTCTTTGAAATTTACTTGTCCTCATGGCTTGACTACTACATCTTGGCTTCTCAAGGCTTCATCAACATGTTTTCAAGGCTTCTTCTCTTGGCTTCATGGATTCAAGGCTTCTTTACTTGGCTTCATGACTTTAAGGCTTCTTCACTTGGATAAATGGATTCAATACTCAAACAATATCAATGGTTCTTTACTTGGCTTCATGGATTCAAGGATTCTCTACTTGGATTCATGGATTCAAGGCTTCTTCACTTGGCTTCATGGATTCAATACTCAAACAATGTGGACACACCATTACTTCTTCATGGGCTTCTCCAATTTTCTTTGAAATTTACTTGTCCTCATGGCTTGACTACTACATCTTGGCTTCTCAAGGCTTCATCAACATGTTTTCAAGGCTTCTTCTCTTGGCTTCATGGATTCAAGGCTTCTTTACTTGGCTTCATGACTTTAAGGCTTCTTCACTTGGATAAATGGATTCAATACTCAAACAATATCAATGGTTCTTTACTTGGCTTCATGGATTCAAGGATTCTCTACTTGGATTCATGGATTCAAGGCTTCTTCACTTGGCTTCATGGATTCAATACTCAAACAATATCCCTTTTTCACTTCCACATCATCATCATCATTGTTATATCCTTATCATTACTACCACATCATCATCATCACCGCCACTTTGACATCAATGAAAACATTTTCTCAACAATGTCCCCCTTTTTATTTGATGTAAACACTTTCTCCCTTTTGTGGTGATGCATGCTCACTCTATCCATCACTTTGTTTCTATCCCCCTTTGAAATCAATGGCAAAGTGATCATTTTTTTTTGTTATGTGACTCCCCTTGTCACTAATAGTTTTCTTCTCTCTCCTTTGATATACAAGATAAAAAGTTGCTCCCTCTATGAAATTTTATGATTCTCTTTCTTATTCTATTACTCATCTTGTCTTCATGCTTTCATCCACTATCATTTAAGTCATTTTGATGCTCACGGTGTCATCAATGGTTCCTTCTTTTGACTATACTGTTGTCTTTTTTAGCATCTTTCCTTTTTGAAAATAATCCCCCTTTGACTGTGTTATATCCCCCTTAGACTGGGTCATTTCTTGAATATTTCTGAAGTATCTCCCCTTGTGTTCCTGTATGATTTACCAAGACATTATATTCTACTTTGTACAATCATCTATTGTCCTTTCTTTGGTCTTCCTTTCCTGCTACTTAGACGCCCCCTCAACATTATCTGCGATACTGGGAATCTCTATGCCAAATTATTTAGAATAATATATAACATTTTTGTACTACAAGATCATCATTTGTAATCCTGACATCTTCCTCTTTACTTGCATATTTATCATTGTTACTCATCTATGCAACTCTTGTGGGTATTTCCTCTGAGAATTCTCCATTGACTTGTTCTTCCTATTTTTGTTTTCTTCTCCAAACCTTCTTATATTTGATACAAGCATTTTATTTCATGGAAGACTCCATCATGATTCTACAATCCCAAGCTATGTGTCCATAGTTGTTTTATTTGTAACATTCAACATTAGTGTAGATACCTCTATTCCTTGAGTATTTCTTGCATAATCTCTAGAGTCTATAGCCTTATGTCCAAAATTGTTGAAAGAAAAACAATAATCAGGGAAGAAACTTTGATACCTGAGAGTAAAGGGTGTTTTTTGAAATGGAGGTATTTGAGTTGATTTCTTTTCATGTCTTGATTGATCATGTCCTTTTACTCTTCTATTGGAATCCTTTGAACCATTTGTATGACTTTTAGGTCTTTATTTAATATTTCTTGGTAATTTGAAACTCTTTTCTTCTTCAATGTATTTATGTTTGTGGTCATACCCAATATCTATCTTTTCACTGAGATATCTTTGTTGATTGATGATTTCTTCTAAGGATGATGAACTCTTCTCGAACTTCAATTTTGTGGCAACTATCCTTTTCACTTCTCTTAGAGACAAAATTTCAAGTTCTTTTGCTTGACATATTTATTCCTTCTTCAATTTTCTTGTCCTCTTCAATTTGAATCATAGCATTTTGTAGGTTTATGCTTAGTTGGGTATATTTCTTTTCTAATTGATTCTTCAATGTTTCTTCGGTCTTCTTAGCCACTTCTACTTGTTCCTTTAAAATAATGACAGTCCTTTTAGTCTCACTTAGCTTCTCTTCTAGCAATGTATTATTTTCTTGATACCTCTGTAGTTGTTCCATTAGCATTTTGTTCTTCACCCTTCCATTCATCAAATCATATAGAGCACTAATTAGTTCCCCTTCAAGGTCTACTTCAACTTCTACTCCATCATTCTCTTCTTCTTCTTAGACATTTCTTTTGATTTCATCTTTATCTTTGTCAAAACTGCTTTTATTTGCATAGGTAAATCTAATGTCACAACGATTTAATTTATCACCACAAGAATACTTACTTGATTCAAATTCCTTCACCTTTTCTTCATTTGATTCATCAGTTGCATGTTTATTGGGATATCATCCATTTTCTTTGATGTTGCTTTTTTCTTTGGTGTATCTTCCTTTTGATCTTCTGCACATTCCTACATTGTTTCCTTTGTGTAGTTTTCTTGTAGTTTTCCCAAATCTATTTAGCTAATGAATGTTTTCTAACTTCATTTATTTTATTTTTAGACTTTGATAAGCCCCTTGGAATTATGTTCAATTCCATTGCATTGTATTTTTGTAGCTTCTTTGTTGTTACACCTTTTGGAATGCCTTTTGGAGTGGTGTAACCATATAATACTGATTTCCAAATGTCAAACCCATATTGTTGTAAAAATACTCTCATCCTTATACACCAATGATAAAATTTTGATCCATTGAACAATGGAACTCCATCAGCAAAGTAAAATTTCTAAATATCCATGATCTTCCTTACAGTGGTTAGATTGTTCCTAAAGGAACCCATTTTGATACCAATTGTTGGAATAATAACTAATACTGAGAGGGGGGATGAATCAATATTGGGCACTTTTTACCATTTTAACCTTAAGCACATCATGTAAACATTAACCATTAACAATTCCATTCATCATCACAAAAAACCATACACAAAACACAATGATTTTTACATGGAAAACCAAACGGGAGAAAACCACATAATTCTTTTCTTATATCATGTTAAGATTAAATTCATAGGAAGCACCAACTTCCAAGATTATCTAGCACCAATTGGAAGGAGGCACCAACTTGAAGGAAGCTCCAACTCCCTGTTGAGCTCCAATTTTTTCATTCTTTTCGTCATACAAATACACTTATCATTACACCTTCTCCCTGCATTTCGTCAATAATATATCGCTAATTACACCATAAACCATAAACCTCCATTATCTCTTGTTATTCATCATATGTGGTTAATACATAGCTTTCCATATTTTTAGTGATTAAAAGGATGATTATACAATAGTTTTGCCAATGATGGTTTAATCCTATGTTTCTATGTCCAAGCAACATGTTCTGTACTGTTCAGGTTTGGGTATATGCACTGTCCATGTTCCGGTACCTATATTGTTCTTGTTCTGGTACTCGCATTACAGGTCATCCAATACTCCAAGTCATCTAGTACCAGAAGGTTCTACAGTCATATGGTCCCTACACAGTCATCTGGTACCCACACTCCATGTCATCCAATACTCTGTATTGATCCGGTACTACCTTTGCATTCATCTGGTACCAGCTCTCTGCCTCTTCCGGTACCGTACTACCTTTGCATTCATCTGGTACCAGCTCTCTGCCTCTTCCGGTACCAGCTTCATTCGGTACTAGATTGTGCCTATTCTGGTACTAGCTCCATCCAATACTACCATCGCATTGGTCTGGTACCCATATTCATGCATGTTTTCATCCGGTACTAAACCCCTACCCACAAGATTCTAGTACTAATTGTTCTAATCTGGTACCAACTGTTCTAATCCGGTACCAACTGTGTTAATCTAGTACTAGAAATAATTCAAAATTTTGGAAAGCTTCTAGAGGAAAATAGGGTACATGGATTTTGTCCAGAATGATGTTTTCATGCGGACACTTGGGACAGAATTCACCCATCTCACATGTGTGGACTTCCAGCTTAGGGGTAATGATTCAGCCAAAATTAGCAACAAAACTCAAACTGCCAACTTGCACCTCGATTTTTGTGCACATGGGAACTTATATTGCAAAACCAAAAAATAGCTTTTTAGAAATATCATCCATCTATAGAACCCAGAAACCGTTTTATAAATTTAGAATTGGTTGGGAAGATATGGGTGGATCCATAACTCGAATCTTCCCAAATTGCAATAAAACCCAGATTTTTTAGGATTTTATCTAAAAATGTAATATTTGAAATCAGAGCATTGAGATTTGGTCCCATCCACTCCTCAATGATTATTCATGTATAAATAAGCCTCATAGGTCTATGAGAAGGAGCCATTAGTTTCATGAAGTTTTTGTAAGTGAGAGGTTTGTTCTTGTGAGAAATCTTTAAGGAGTTCACTGCCATGTAAAAACAAAGTTTCTAATCAAAATGGAGAGTTGATTGTTGTTGATCAATTGTGAATCTATTTGAATTGATCTGATTGTATTCAAGCAGGGTTAACCAGTGTGGGAAGGGCCCCTCATTCTGGTAACATCCTGCTTCTTTCCTTTTTCTTTCTAGATTAGATTGTAAATATGGTGTTTTTGATAAGATTGTCGCAACATCTTCAAATTGTCAAATATTTATAGGCCAATTTTAGGTCACCATCGTCGCAATTGCGACAATAGTGACCTAAATATATATATATATATATATATATACAATTATTTATTTTAGGTCATTTTCAACGGTAAAGTTTGACTAAATTACTATGGTCAACTATCGTTGCTTATGCGACGACCAATCTAAGGTCGTCGCTTATGAGACGAACATTGACCATTACAATTCAGTCAAACTGTAGGTGTCGAAATTGCGATGAACACGAGGTAGATTTAGAAAAAAAAAAAAAAATCTTGCATGTTGCGACGAAAGAGTACTTTCATCGCAAGTGGTCGTCGCAAATTTTTCAATATGTAGTAGTGATCAACAACAATTCTGGTACTAGAAATAATTCGAAATTTTGGAAAGCTTCTAGAGGAAAATCGGGGACATGGGTTTTGTCCAAATCGACATTTACATGTGGAAAATTGAGGCATAATTCACCCATCTCACACTTGTGGAACTCCATCTTAGGGGGAATGATTATGCAAAAATTAGGAAAAATCTCAAACTGCCAACTTGCACTTCGATTTTCATGCAGCTGGCATAAGATCTAGAAATTCTAAGATATGGGTTTTGTCTAAAATATGAACAATTGAGTAGAATCTAGGTTGTTTTTCAAAATGCGAATTAGGTTGAAAGATATGGGTGGATCCCTAACTCGAATCTGCCCAAATTGCAGTAAAACCCGGATTTTTGAAGATTTTTCCTAAAAATGTAAATTTTGAAATCAAAGATTTGGGATTCGGTCCCATCTCCTCTTCAATGATTTTTATGTATAAATAAGAGTGTTAAAAGGTTGAGAGGATTAGCTATTATCATTTTGTAATGGAGGAGATTTATTCATTGTTGTGAAGAAGATTGAACATATGGAGGAGTTCTTGTAATTCTTTGGAATTTTCAGCTAATAAAAAGAGTTGTTGTTCATGTACATGGTGTGGATTAGTCCTTAGTAATGTAGAATTATTCCGCAACACGGGCCAGGTTTGGAAGGGACCCCATCCTTTGGTATGTGTTGTGTTGTTTTATAGATAAGGTAGAATACTAGATTTACATTTTTTGACAGTCTTTATATCAACAATTTATATTCTTATTTTCTACATAAAGAAGTTTTGTTGAGGTTATTTATCTTCATACATATTTGATTATTATTTTCTTTCAATTTATTACATTTCGATTATGCTTTTTACATTTGACTTGAAAACTAAAACTAAGAGATCTTAACCTTTGATTGTATGCTTTTAGAAATTCATATGATAGGGTAGGCTTAATGATTTTCAAAGTGTGATGTGTTCATTTCAAAAATACAAGAAACACAAAGTGCATTGATTCATATCGTTGCTTGAAGATTTTTGATATAAACTATTTGATAAACAGAGCATAGGATCTGAGTAACCCTGACATTCTAAAGAAATTTGGGACAACAACGAATACAAATCTATGTGAGGCGCATACAAAATTTAGAATTGAATATCATACTCTTAGAATTGCATATTTGTTCTATATTGAATGGTAAATGAATTGATAAGCAGGGCATGTGCTTAACGCATTTCACTTGAAGAACGATTTCTGAGTTGAAAACTTCCTTAGATTTTTAGAGTTTCTTTTGCATATTTGTCCTTATAAATTTGCTTTTCTTTTGCAATTATTTTGTATTTGTACTTAGCTTTGTTTCTACAGAGGTTTCTGATTTTAGTTTGTGTTGTACCAATTGTTGTTTGGTGTGGATTTAGATTTTGTAGATTTGGTTTTTTACATATCCTTTTTTGCTAAACTTGGTTTGTCACTTGCACCCACAACACCTGATTTGATTGTTCCTATTTCTCTAGATTAGAAATGTTTTTAAATAAGTAGGAAATATTTAATGTTGATTAGCGTTGAATGATTTTGAATTTCTTATAGATTTAATAACCAACTGACAAATTAGAGATCTAACTCGTGAGATATCGTCTTCTCACATTGGAATTCTTCCCAAGGTGTTAGTTTATTTCCTGTCATTTGAATTCATTCCCGTTTTCTTGTTTCTTTTATTGCATTTAAGTGTGGATCCACTATAGGAAATAATCATTGAAGGACAGAAAACTTAAGTAAGCTACTCACGATTAATCACACGAACGTCACCGAGTGCATGAAAGACTGTGATCTAAGCCCTTATAGCACTAATTTATTCCTACATCCTCGTGATGAATCCTTAATGTTAATTTCCTGTAGTGTGGGTTTGAAGATTGTTTTGTTGACTTTAGATTAGGCTAGACTAGGCTTTGATCCTGTGTTTCTTGTGCCTGCACCTCGAAGCTTACGAGCCCCGGTTGATAATTAAATGTGGGAATTAATAGTGCATATATTTAGCCCCAACACTCCCTGATTTACTAGCATTGACTAGAAAGAGGCACCAACCCCCTAACTTTACCAGATCCAAATGGAAGGAAGAAACCACTCCCTAAAGCACATGCATGAACCTATTGAATGAAGACACCATCAATATTCTCAACTAAGCACCAACTCAATAAAATATCACCAATCCAATATCTTCATACACAGAGTACTTCTGACTTCACCTTCATGATTCATTCCATAAACAATCCTTTGAACCATAGAAATCCTCATAAAATCATTCCTAGAATATAATCACTGACAAAAACATCCACTAATGGTAACATCCATTCATGGAAACGCACACTAATAAAAACATCCACTCACCAACATCACAACTTCATAGAAAAGCATATGGCAACATCACAACCTCACGACAACATTATGACAACAACACAAATTCATAGTAGGTAATACGACAACATCAAAACCTCACAATAACATCATGGGAACATCACAACTTCATAGCAGAGCATACGGAAACATCACAACCTCACAACCTTACAACAACATCACAACCTTATAGCATACCTTGAGAATAAGAAAGACGTTAAGAGAACCCCTTACACTTATCTTGCACACCAGAAAGACACCCCAACACCTTGATCACACCTCATACTTGATCTCTTCATTGGTTACATTAAAAATGTAAAATTCAATCCTGTAGTTATAGTAATTCTGTCCCCAAAAATTAGTTGACTCGACCTCAATTTTTTGGTTGGGTTTTCAGATGAAAAACTCATATCTACTCATTCCTAGGGAATTAGAGGGACTTCCATATATTGTTGAAAATGTCTCAGAATAATATTTCCAACCAAGTAATTTTACTTCCATTTGATTTAGTTATGTAGGGTAAACATTCCCTCAAAGATAGGGTATCCAAATTGACCACAAACAATACTTTCAACAATCTCCATCTTGAAATATTTATCTTGGACATATGTAGGCTTCTTCACTTGAATTTACAGGCTTCTTCACTTGTATTTAGGGATTATTCAAGGCCCCATTTTTGTAGAACTCAAAGTGGGCATGTGGAGACAACCACATGTTATCTCGTCCTGTGAGGGCCATGCTTAAAATCTACGCCATAAGGGGACAACTTTGGAGTTATATACATTTATGTTAAGGCCCCTTCAAGGAACTTCAAGTATTCTTCAAGTGGACACATAATTACTTCTTCAGAGGCTTCTTCAATTTTCTTTTACATTGACTTGTCCTCATGTCTTGACTACTACATCTTGGCTTCTCAAGGCTTCATCAACATGTTTTCAAGGCTTCTTATCTTGGCTTCATGGCTTCAAGGCTTCTTTACTTGGCTTCATGGCTTCAAGGTTTCTTCACTTGGATTCATGGCTTCAATACTAAAAAAATATCAAGGCTTCTTTACTTGGCTTCATGGCTTCAAGGATTCTTTACTTGGCTTCATGGCATCAAGGCTTCTTCACTTGGCTTCATGACTTCAATACTCAAACAATCTCCCTTTTCCACTTCCATATCATCATCATTACTATTACATCCTTATCATTACTTCCACATCATCATAATCACTTCCACTTTGACATCAATGACAACATTTTCTCAACATATTTTCCTTTATTCTCTTTTCTTTTTATTAGGATTTTGATTCCCTAAGCTTTGTCCAACCTTTATTTTTTGTTTCTTTTTTGTCTTCATGTGTTTCCCTTTCTCTTTTATATTAATAGGTCTTAAATCTAGTTCTCGTCTCCATCAATTTGTTCTCAATGATGGACCATAGTGATCTGGTCTGAAACTTGAAGAAATATAAAATGGATGTAGCTACTCCGGAAGTCTCTCTATACAAGGAGACTATTTCCAAAAATAAACCACAAGATGACAATTGTAGACATGAAATTTTCAAACAATGAAAGAATAGTTTCAGATACTTCTTTATGATCTCTAGAATCAAGCTTTTCGACCTATCTAACCCTCCCACCATGGAACCTTCCTCGTGGTTTCCACCCATGCATCCTAAATCCACCTAGAATCACCCTTATGCATCCACATCACCCTATCAATCCATGTCACTAGTATGGGCCCACATCATATTTTTGTTATCGGTCTAGAATTGGGAATTTTTCATCGATTTTGTTATAATTGTTTTTCCAATTTCCTCCACAAAATGACCATGAATTTTCCAGGCTTGTATTTTTCCACCTTGTCCATTCTTTACATTCATTCGGAATTAGTATAATTCACCAATTTCCTCATTTTTCCCCAATTATTCTCCTTGAGTAATTATATCAAACATTTAGTATGAAAATTGTATTCTTTATTATAACTCATAGCTATGACTATCACCCAAAACTCATAACTTTATCACCCATAAATTCTATCACATATTATTGCATGTAACTCCTAATCCCCAAACCCTAACACCTATAATACCTTGCCCCCAACCCAATCTCCCCTAGCCCATAAACCTTAATGTCTAATCCCTAACACCCATAACTCTTTTAACCCTTAACACCTACAAGAGATAAACTCATCAATGTCCCTAAATCCTTATAACCCTAATCTCTCATCACTGTAAACCTTCATCCATATAATAACCCCATTTTATTATTTTAATTAACTAGTTTTTAATATTATTTCTAGATATTATAAGCCATGATATTCTCATTGAGTTATTCATTTTCGTATGATTTAGAATTTGGTAAGATCATATTGTAATAACATGAATTTCATAAATTTCTTATTGAACAAAAAATCATGTATCTTTATTAGAAGACTTTTGATGTTCACTTATAAGTATTTTTTAAATTGTATTGTATCTTGTGCAAAGCTCTAGTTCAACATCAAGTAATCCCTCCTCTAGTACAATCTCAAATCATTCTACTAGTTCATCCTCTGCGCAAGATACAATTTCATTATTATATTAATTAGGTTATAATATCTAGTTAAATATGGCGTACGATTATTTCAATTTTCATGCAACTTAGTTGTTATGCTTATTATCTACATATTCAAATTGTAACTCCAACCATCTCTCCTATTAGTACTCCAATGCCACATATCAAAATGAATGTATGTAAATCAATAAATTATAAGTAATATAGTTTATAATTTTATGATGAGGTTTTTCATGATGATTGTTAATATGTTTTTGTATAAGTATATGATTTGAAAGAAACTAGTGAACATTCACCCGATTCTTATTCGGATAAAGTTCATCCTTATATTGAAGGATATTAACTAGAATACATTTCTGCAATAGACCTTGATCAATACATAATGTGCCTCATGATAAAAAAAAAAATCAACAATTGCGATATTACATCTTCTAGTAGAGCAACAAATTCAAAGGTAAATGGAAATGATCCTTTGAGGTGTTTGTATGATTCATTAGGGTATGCCATCATTCCAATTGAAAATGAAAGAATTATAGAAGACGTATTGTAATGGAACATTATAGACGTGATGGATGTAGAAATGTTATGTTTTGCAACAACTCCAACTTGACTAAATATTTAACATAATAAATACAAAATAAACAATCTTTAATCTATGATTTGTTCTGAAATTAAAGAAAATCATGCACTGTATATGCATAATTCAAAGACCTAATTTGTATTAGATTTATAAATGATGATATAATAAGTCATTAACTTATAAATCCTACTTATTTCTTATCTATCTATGCTAGAGATCAAATCAAATAAATCACATAACAAAAGAATTTGTTCCACTCCTTTTATCTTAATCCATAGGATTTATGAATACTAAATGAAAACTATAATGTTTTTATAGTTCACACAATTCATATATTCAATATTAACTATCAAAGACAAGGAACAAGATTTAGCTACCAAAATTTGGACCAAGAAACAATAACAAGTGTTGAATTCAAATGAACAAAACAAAGAGAACTAGACTAATATATCTAAGCAATTTCATACCTGCAGAGTGGGCCTTGCCTCTATGGAACAAAGAGCTATCCAATGAATCACAATTTTGGGAAATTCAATAAATAGCTAAATTAATCAAGAAAGAATTTGACATCACAAACTATTCACTTCCCATGTCGTACTATGATTATTGATTTCTCTTTTTGTGTCTCTATGCCTTCATTTATTTAAGGATGAATATCACATTTTATAACATAATTACAAAACATATCATTTTAATGAATGTGTTTAAGAATAAGAGATTCTCAATCTATTCCAACAATATCTAAATATAGATTCCTAAGTCAACAATATATATATAACTACTTAAACCAAACAAAATAAATTTAGTTGTCAATCATTAAGTGTATAGGTATATTTCCAATTACAACTTTATAATTACATTGTGCATTTCTAACCATATGACAAATGCAAAAAATATTTTCATGGTGGAGACAACCATTCATAACTTCAAAATATACTCTTTAGAATCCACAACATGAGATCTACATTATCAACTCACACACAAATCTACAACATAGGATTCTGTAGTGATCCATAGAAAGAGCCTATATTGATCCACAACATAGGAATGCAGTGATCTATAGCATGGTCTGCAATGATCTGCACCATGTCCTATAGAAATAAACAACAAGTATTGGAAGTGATCCAAAACAAGGATCTATAGCAATAATTATGTTCTATAGAATCCTTAATCTATGATTTAATCAGAATTCAAAGGAAACTTCTCATAATTAATGACAAGAATAAGCTTGAGACTTGAATTCATGAATTAGGCATAAAGAGATGTAAAAATTTGTTTAAGTAAAAAGGAAAGGGTGATTGTGCAGGAAAAATGAGGATAAAAAAAGAGGAAAAACAAGGCTCGTCATCTCCCCCCAATTGAAGGTGTTGCACATCCTTGTGCATTCAATCATCTGAATCTAAGCTGTAGGAGTAAGGGCTAGATTTTTTTTTTATGAATATTGTTCTAGTTGTAGGAACCATGTCCAGTGTCTCCCAACCCAAGGTAACCTCTCTTCCTGATAATGATGTCCCAAAATGTTTCTTCCTCTACAGGTTCCTAGAGAAAATTGTATTTATACTTTAGATCTATGCACCATATAAGAGGAAAATAATATTGTAGCCCAATCCACAATGTTCCACACTGCTTCAAACAAGATATATATCATTCATATCTAAGAATGACAAGATTAAGGTTGGTATAAACCATAGGTTTCCTTCACCTTCATGTCTCTATCGGGAAATCGCATCTTCCTTGGGAGGATAATAAGGCTTCTATCCATATGAGGGACATATTATCAATGCAAAAAGAAATATATGTGCACTTGGTGCATCGAATGTGAGGAAGAAATCAATTTTGTTTAAAAAAAATTCATGTTCATGAAGAACTCTATGCGAAGTGAATGATTTCCCTCTAATCCATAAGTTATCATTTGTCTCATCATGCTTTATCTAAGAAAGAGAAACACTCCATTGCACTTTATGTTTGAGGAACTAAGTAAAATCTCTGAGTTCAATATCTCCTACAAAAGGGGTAGGATTCCAACCTTTTTCATGACTAAGTGTAAAGTCATGTTGATAAATTTCACACATATGGTTTTGATCATATTTGATATAGTTAGAATAAGTTTCCAAAACCTCTATAGGCTTCATTATGTTAAAGTAGTTTCCTATAATTATCAACCTCGATTGAAATAGCATCACTTGCTCTTTTAGAAAAACTACATAGACTGGTGAATGACATCTGTGAGCTAAGGTTGCAAATGTCAAGGCTTACATCTATTTTTTTTCTTCTTGTAGCTTCTGGACCAACTACTTATTGATCTTTATTTATTTTTAGTCAACCCACATAATTTTCCACTTTTCCTTAGTTTCCCTATAAAATGTGGCCCATTGTTCTTTCATATGATGAATAATTTAATTATGCCTCTATAAGAGAATTGTACATGAACCAAAGGATTAAATAATGTTCTTCAATTTGGTTACTTCAACTTGTAATACCAATGTCTTAGTATCAAGGGAGATACCTATTTCATACATGGATTCTTTCATTGGAGTATTATCTAGTATTTCTTTTTTATGAATAGGTTTTTCCTTGGAACCTTCTATAGTTGGTTCAACATTAATCAGACACTTGACTTGTAAATATTCAAAAGAAACATCATTCTCAAGAGAATCAATGAGATCCACAGTCTCAATATTATCATCAAGCATAAGAAGATTAGTTGTAGGTTTTGTATCCTTAGGTGAACCATGAGGAACACCACCTTCACATGAAGTGTAAGGTGATTTCTCTATTTCATCAATAAAATCAATTAAAATATCTATATTAGACTGGTTCTTGAATTGCTTTAATTTTCCTTTAACAAACATTAATTTCTTTCTCAAACCCTTGTTGATTTCTCGCAAATGTCTATCAATTCTTGGTAACATAGAATATGAAGTATTCTTGTAACAGACTCAACCCTCTAAGTACCTTTTTAAGGGATGGGGTATTAAAATTTTCATTTTCCTCAACCATATCAACCTTCTTCTTGATTTCACCATCGTCTTCTACTCGTCAAGATCTTTCCAACGACCATTAACATGCTCAAAATCGAGCTCAAGATTAAAATTTATGACCCTCTAAAGTTTATTGGGCCTTATTTAACCATATGTCACTTCATTTTCACGTGGCTTCATGTCACTTGTGCCATTTGACGTGGCACTAATGTGGCATCCACCACCTGTCCCTTTGACTCCCACCCTATTGGACCTTCGACCCTTCTCCAAATTGACGGCTCTGATTTATTCGAGATCCTCTCATCAGAGTGCCTTCTCCACAGAGTCATATTTCACTCTGACAATACATACTCCAATAGATCCAATGGCTCTTAGAGTCAAACAATCAATGACTCTGAATGAATCAGAGTCCTTACCTGCACAATGGTTAACTCCTGCTTCCCTTGATGGAATCCTTATATACGTGGCATGACACCCACATGACACATGGATCCACTCACATCTTGAAACATGGACTATCGTGGCTATACATGTTATAACAAGATAACAATGCTTACCTAACCAAGTGTTTCCACTTTTCCTTTTCATCTATGCAAACACGTGGAACTCCACAACAGATCAACGGTCATCCTCACATCCCGTTCACTCACTGATCAATAGTACAAATTGATCCTTAGATTCTACCCTTCAAAGTGCACTTGTTTGGGTAGTTCAAACCCATCCGAGAGGCCCACTCCGATGGACAACGGAGATCATTATTTTCCCCTCCAATCAACGATTGAGATTTAAGGTGATGACCTAAAGGAATTTTTTCCTAACCGAACCTACTTCCATCCTGTTAGCCAATCAACTATCTACATGCATTATCTTCAAGGAAACGTTAACTGCCACTTGTCATGACACGTGGCCCTGCCACTACTAGCCACTAGGTGTGACACATGGCATACATCACTCAACACAGAGTTATGTCCCAAAATATTGAGTCACCTTGGCACATGGCATGATCTATGCTAGACACATGGCACCCTTGCCACATGACATGTGTCATTCATATTCCCATGAATTCTCTCTTATAGGTACCAAATCACCATGACATGTGGCACAATCCTTCCTTGACACCTAGAACCATCCACGTCACCCTCTTTTTCTATTTGGTAGAATATCAACGGTCGGTATGTCCTCTAAAATTTATTTTTATCACGACATATCAATGGGTCAGATATCCTCTTTGAGTTCTCTGGATCAGGGAAAATCAATGGACCAGATATCCTCTCAGAGTTCCTCCAATCATGACAAATCAACGAACCAAATATCCTCTCAAAGTTCCTTCGATCATGACAGATCCACGATTCAGATCTCCTCTTGGAGTTCCTCCGTCGGAGTCCTATAGCACCCCCACACACAAACAATCCGAATGTAATACTCTTATCAAATATGGATATCTATCCATCCTAGATCCGATGATCCCCATTCCTTTTCAGAGTCCTTCCCTCAGAGTTCACCCATATCGGTGACTCTGAAATTTCTACTCCGAAGGAATTTACTTCATCAAATCTAATGGTTCAAATCATTTGATCTATAGATCAAACGACTAGGATTAAGACACATGTTATAGAGTTTAATACTGACAGGGGAATCCCACTCAACCCTTCCTATGAATTTTAGGCTGACACATGTCACCCTTTGGGAGACACTAACTACCATGCTATCACAACATGTCATGTTGATGTCACTTCCATTTTTTTCCTCACTTGATCAAGATCCCCTTTGATCTATGGCTAAGGTTCAGCCTCTCCCATATTTCGATCAACAGTTATCATTGAATCTTGGAGTCTCTTCGATAGAGTTCCTTCCCCACTAGGATCGCCACTCACTTTGACCATCCCTCTCTAATGAATGGTTGAGATCTATTGATATGAAAAACCAATGATCGGTGATTAAGGTGACCTCCTAAAGGCCTAAGCCTAAACAGGGGCCAATCACTTGGGCATATATACCCCTTCTTCAAAAGTTCTTCAAGATTCATTTGTAATTTATTTAGCTTTGGTGTGCTCATCTCATAAGGATTCTTAGACACTTGGGAAACTCCAAACATCAATTCAATAGAGAAATAAATGTTTGTCTTTGGTTGCAAACCTAGTATTTCACCAAAAACATCTTCAAATTCTCTCAGGATTGCATAATATTCGAGATTTGGCACCTTATATTTGGTTGTCTCTTCCATATGAGCTACATATATTTGGCATCCTTTATTGAAGCTTCTTTTCAGCTGCAAGGATGAAATTTCTCTTATTGATTCTTCCTTTGGAATACCCTAAACTATTATCAAGTTCCCTTCCTCATCTAGACAAGTGAATGCCTTGTTGTAGTAACCTAGAACAGCATGATGTTTTCCCAACCAATCCATACCAATTAGATAGTCATATGAACCCAAAGGTATGATATTCAAATCTTCCTTTGTGCTAAGTACATTCATGTTCTTTATACAATACTTAACCAACTCATTGATTCTTCTCTTAGCTCTTGTGGCTAACTGAACCAACCAAGATTTCCCATGTTTTCTTCTTTGCAAATGAAATATCTCAACAAGATTATGATCTATGTAACCATGGATAGATCTATAATAAATTAAAATGGGTATGGGTTGGTTATCAATCTTACCCTCTACTTCAATCATATGATATTGGTATTGCACTTTCATGTTGTCCAAGATTTCATAAGTCCTTAGCATTCTTTTTTCCATGTCCTCACTTGTATCTCCCTCTTGGATATTGTGGACAATGCTTTTCCTTTCTCCTTTGAGAGGGAAATATCTATACAATTGATCTCCCTCACATACCCAACATTTTATGTGTTGCTATCTTATCCTCTTCCCCAAAGACTCTGTCATCGTGGACTCATTTTTTGTTGGATTTCCTTGAGAATTATTTCTGAAAAATGGTGGCTTATTCCCTTTATTTATTTTCTCCATATTTCCTTTCTTCTTCTCATCCTAATATGTTTAGAAAGCCGACCTTCCTTTATTATAGTCATCAAGATATTTTTCTTTCCTTATGGCTTCTTCCAGTGTCTTGGGCTCATCAAAATGTATCTTATCACTGTAGAAAGAAGGTATCCCACTCATAAATCTTTGGATTTTAAATTTCTGATCCTTTATGAAGCCAACATACCTCAATAATACAAGGAACCTCCTCTCATATTCATCCATTGTCATGCTTCCAAGCTTGAGTTCAAAGAATTTTTACATCTTCTTATCATAATAAAGTTTTGGCAAGTATTTCTTCTGAAAATATTTTTTGAACTACCTCCATGAGATCCCCTTTTCATCAATGTGCTTAAGTTACTTGAGTTGGTCCCACCACATTGATTCTTTTTCTCAAATATGATAGATTGCAACTTTGGCTTCTACAATTGAGGAATAATTATGTAATTGGAATTATTTCCTCATTCCCAATAGCCAAGCTTCTACATCTTCATATTTCATATTATCACCGTCAAATGTAGGAGGATTGATCTTCCTCGACTCTCCTTGCAAATATTCTAATTTAGACCTCATTTTATGATGTCTGAAAAGAGACAAACCTAGACTACTTTCTGACTTTGAAATTGCATGTGCCCTTGTATTTGAGTGCCTTGGTGAATGGTGATGATGTCTACTAGAAATTCTAGATTGCCTAGCACTTATGGCTTCCTCTCTCTTGGCATGATATATGTGTTCTTATTCCTTCCTTAAATTTGATTATTTGTTTATTTTCTTTTACAACATGTTCAATATTTGTAACAGTTGAGTGTTGATGTGGTTCTACTCCTCCTAATATCTTATAATATTTTCATTATATACTTTGTATCTCAACACTTTTCTTTTTATGATTCTCATTGTCTCCACCAACTCTATTGTTTCTTCTTTACCTTCTCTATGCCCATTTGATTCGATCTCTGCATTAACCAAACTAATATGAAACCCCATGACTTCCTCCTCATGATTATAGGTTTCCTATGCATTCTCCATATATCTAGTCCTCAAGTTGTACCTTCGTTGTTATGCATGTATCCTTATTTCTACAAAACCTTTAGTCCACACAATTCTGTTTGGTTAAAAATAATTAGCAAATTTGAAAATTATACATCATTTTCATCTCTTCAAGGCCACTAGTTGCCTTCTTTTGATTTACTAAAAATTTATGTTACTCAAATCTAAATTATGGGTGGATAATATAATTCTACTCTCCAATATATTTTCAATGACTACCCAATTGCCCAATTTTGAGCTTTGACCAGAAAATTATGGCTTCTTGAATTTAGCAGTTTTTTTTCTTTTTTGTATTGTCTCACTAGTACAATAAATCTCAGAGGCTAACTTCAAACACCTATAGAATAAAATACATCATGAATGGGAAAACAATTTGTATTAGGTACACATAGTATCTCTGATGGGGAACACCCAACATCCTTCATATTTTTATTCCGATGCTCCAGACACTTTTTGCAGAAATATAGAAATACCAACTTTGCACTTTTGCACTTTTCCCCATGCTTAGAATTTTTATCCAAACTAGCTATCTCCCAAACTAAGAAGTTTCGGGAAAACTTAACTAAAGAAAACTCGGGTGTCTTAATATGTAGGTAAAATGTCCAATACAAAATTTTTCCATATTGGTGATCTAGGGTCACTTTTCCTCCTTCAAAGATCTTAGAAAGCCTTAAAAAGTGGCTCGAAAAAATGTACTTTGTCCTATTTTGGCATCTCCATTCCACACCTTTTGGAATTTAGATAAAATATCTTTGGGGTATCTTCATGACTATTCATGTTCCTTGGTATTCAATTTTCACTTGCAACAAGGCCTCTATCACTATACCCAACTCCATTCTTCAAAAAATACTAATCTTCATTTTTTGGAAATATGGAGCAAAAATGGCCAATTCTCCTCACTTAAATTTTTGTATTCCTTCTCACTATAGGCCTAACCCCAAAGTTTCAGTTGGTTTGGATTTAATCAACTCATTTTATGGCCAAAATAATATTTTGGCTCCAAAATTGTTTTTTTATACACCTTGATCTTTTTTGACATGACATCCTTTGTGACGTGGCATGGGATGTGTCTGTTGATGTGGAAATTAGATCCTACGTGTCATGCCCCATGTTTTTCATGTCATCTAACTAGACACCTAGGTGCTTCATCACCCTCCAAGATTCTTCCTTTTCCTCTTTCTTATTTTTCTCTCTTCACTTTACTTTTATCCAAGTCATGGCCCATTTGCAACTTTTTGTTATTCACACTACGTGGCATAATTGTGTGACTTTATAGAAATCATATGGTTGAGATATTATTTCAGAATGAGAATTGATCGGTTGATAACGATGCAACTTACCTTCTATAAGTATGACGACCGAGATTAATTGAATCTAACAGTCCAAATTAATTTGAACTTAAAGGTGTGTGATCCTTATCGGATTAGCTTGTCTATAAAAGATCCAATGGTGAGGGTTGATATGATATGACGAACTATGTCTAATTCGTACTTAAAGGTGTGTGATCCTTATCAAAGCAAGTTACCTCTAAAACATCCAACGGTTGAGGATGATCTTATCTAATGGTCCATATCTAATTCAAAATTAAATATGATTGGAGGTTAAGGATGCTCCTTAACTCTAAAATATCCAACGATTGAGGTCCATCTGATTCAATGGCATAGATTCATTTAAGGATTAAATATGATTAGAGGTTAAGGATTCTACTGAACTCTGAAAGATATAATGGAAGATTTCCATTTGATCCAATGGTCCATATTAATTTCAAGATTAAATATGATCAAAATTTAATGAATGCCACTTGACTCTGATAGATCCAATGTCGAAGATCCATCGTGATCAACAATCCACATTCATTTCAAAATAAGATATTCTTGACTGATAATAGGATCTCTCCAATCTAAAATGAAACCTCTTGATGAAAATTTTCCCCTCCATGTGTCAACTCATCTTCCACCTAGTATCTCCACATCATCCCTAATGTCATCCATACAAAAAATTTCAAAATTTTGAAAATTTTGAAATTTCCCAGTTTTGCCAATTTCATCCATTTTATAGAAATTTTATTTTTTCCATGAAATTTGTATCTCAAGTCCACCATTAACCCTTCATATTGACCGAATTCAATCCTACAACTATGAATTCAACCTTTGTACATTTTTATTCAACATTTCTGAGCAAATTTCCCCTCCATATTTCACCTAGAATTGGGAATTTTTCCCAATTTCACCATAACCTTCCATGGTCAACTCTGCAAATCTATAATATGATCCAAAAACACCAAATATGAAACCAAGCATTTAAAAATTTGTACCTCTATAAATTTCTTCCACCAAATTTGACCACATATGGGCAATTGCAAACCCATAATTTTTCTACATCTGAATATTTCCCCAATTTCTCTCCTTGAGAAATATTGTCAAACATTTAGCACGTAACTTACAATTTCTTAATTTTCAGCATGGTTCGTGGCCCATATAGCCTAAGTTTTGTAACCTTTGATCTGATACCACATTTTAGTGTACATGAGCCTCCATCTTGGGCCACATCACTTCAAGACAACTCTAACACCACTTTGTAACGCACCTAGAAATCCTATCTGAGCCACATTACTCCAAATTTCAGCTCTTTCCATACTTAATTTTTAAAATTATTTTAATCTCACTCATTAATCCTTTGATACCATAAATATTTATTCCCAACAAATCTCTTATAACGAATAAAATAAGCTCTGCATATGATACAGTTATGCAGGACAAACAATAACATGCAACACCATGCATTCTAACATAGACATACAAAATTATACATGCAGAATGTTGATAAAGTTCTATATTAGAATTTAACTCATAGATACATATTACACACAAAAATAAAATAAAATATAAGCATAGCACTTATGTTTTGTAAAATAAACAAATGGTTGTAGACCTTAGACATTCCACCCATCCCTAAACATTGATGTTCTAGTGCTCTCAACAACAGATCACCCCCAAGCTAGGGTTATAGCTCCATCAAGGACAATAATCTCTTACTATTCCAGTGAAGGGCTCATAGCTCACACAATCAAAGGCCATTCCAAGGTACCAAACTCCAACAATAGTTATAGCCTACAACCTCTCATTCCCCACATCCTGCACAACCTAAGGAAATGTAGCGCCTTCTCTGCATCATATGATCCAGGTGGATATTGGTGGCCACCCGCCTATTCCAGTTGAACCCCCACCATTTTTTATTTCAGTTTTTCAGTTTCCTTAATTGTAGCACA
>CBVK0102543099.1:0-24537 GCA_900067695.1 Picea abies | reverse complement strand
TATTCATTGGATCAATCCCCATTGTGGATTGATCATGTCGGCTATTGTAAAAGTACCAAATCCCCTTTTGCGGATTGGTCATAATGTAATTGTAATAGGCAAAAGAAGAAGTCGGCCCCATAATATATTTAAGAGGCCCCAGGATATAATAAAAGTGGTTATAACCACCCAGTTTGTGAAGTCGGCCCTGCCAGTGAAGAGACACTTCACACGTGCCAGATTTGTATAAATAAGGAGGCTAGCGCCTCACTTAAACACACACCTCACTTGCTCATTGAGAGACAAGTTTCGGAATTGCAGTTGGAGAAGAGAGAGAGAGTGGCACGTCTTTGGGAGAGGATCTTCGGTATTAGCTTAAGTTATCTCTTGGCATTGTATTGGCTATCTATAATAAGGAAGTTTTGTTGGCTTTTCTTCCCCTAGAGGGTTTCCCAAGATAAAGGTTGTGTCTCTTGTGATTGTGTATTTCTCAGTGATCTTGTGTTATGCTATTGTTATCTATGGAAATGCAAAGAACTATAATAATGGCTTAAACATTAACATAATTTCCTCTCACTCGTCATTAACTCACTTTTGATGCATAAATCCCGTTAAAAAACCTTTTAATTATCTCTTAAACGCTAAATCCCTAAAAAACAGGGCACATTCTCTCCCATTGGCTAACTCATGCATAACTTGGCAAAATTTAGCATTTGAACATGCATTTTATTCCTAATTTCTTCCTCCATGCATCTAACTCCTCCTTAAAACCTCAATTGCATGATTTTATCGCTCATTAATTACCTTCCCATCCTCTTATGCGCCCCTCACTCCCTCTTTTCTATCAGACATTTGGTGCATTCCTTTGTGTTTACTCCTCTCCATGCATGATCCACCTCTCCTCTCCCTCTCCTAATCCCTAGCGCATAACTCATGCAATGCACCTATTCTACACTCTCTCTCTCTCACACGTGTCTTCCTATTTCCCTTTCCCTCTCCTTGAATGTGCCTCCTCCCTATATGTTAGGGCACATTTTTCCTTATTCATGTGCATATACTTCTTTCCTCACTCACTTAACTCATCTCCTCTCTTATCATGCGCTTAAACCTATCCCAAATCTCCTATTTTTCCACTCCCTATTTTCCTCACTCACTTAACTAGCTCAAACGGAGAGGAGGTTTGCTCGTGAAAATTTGGGGCATTCTCTCCTTGAATTAGCTACTTTTCCATGGCTGATTTTTAATTATCAGATCTGATTGGAGGGTGAAAAAGTGTGCTAATAGTCCTCTACACCTCCATTATGTTAGGTAGGTTGAAAGGGGGGATCGATGGGGAATTATGTAAATGGCTAGGGGATTTTGATAGGTTATGATTAGGAGGATGGATGGAGGGGGAGGGAGGTGAGGGGAGGGTGGGCATGACGACTAGGAGAGCTGCCATAGCTAAGTGTAGGGTTTTCAAGGTTCCATAGCTCATGGGATCTCTAACATCTTCTTCCTCAAATCTTTTTGTTTGTCAGAAATCAAATTTTTTGTGCCTTTATGTATTTGGTGAAACGTCACATTCTTATGTAGTACTTAGATTCATTTCATTTTTACTTGGACTTTCTAGGGAAGCTCCCTGGAGGTTGGAGAAGTACCCACCTAAAATGAGCCAGGTATAGAGAGAGGGACATTGGTTGTGCACCTAGTAGTTAGCCAGACTCCTCCTTTCGTTTTGTAGGTGAAATTTCTAGGTACTAGTATGCTATAAGTTGAAATATTTTGATGTATATTACCTTGAATCTGATTCCTTTGTTTCTTAGGACATTTCTTGTTAAAGTGTCCATATTCATGACACGGTTCATGTTTAAATAGGATATTTTTATAATCTAGTTCTTGAGCCCAAGAATAATCCACAACCTTTAAATTTATCTTTTCTCGTAAGGCTTACTTAGGTCTATCTTCATGCATATTCTTGCATAAGAAGTCGATTTCTTCTCCTTGGTAAGCTTCAAAATTCTCTTAAAGGAACCCAAATAGTGTTCATCATTTTGAATGTAGAGTCATTCCATAACTTGACAAGGAGAAACTTCAAAGGTTAATCTAGCCCATTCATGTTAAGGTTTCCTGCCTAGGATTAAGGCCTAATGGCCATTTTTTCATGAAATGACTTACTTGAATCATGAACCAGGGGGCGCCTTTGAAGACTTTCTTGAGGTCTTCCAAAGCCTCAAACATTAGGAAGACTGAGGAGAGAAAGCTTGTAGTCTTCATTTAATTCTAGTATGCCTTTCTCCAATTAATTAGGTTTTCTTGAAGGCTACAAGCTGATAAATCTATTGATAAGGCCCAAATGTTTGAGTCTACCTCATTGAACACCTTAGCAGGATCCATGACAATGGATTGGTTTGCAAAACTTTTCTCCTAACATTTGTTTTTGGTAGGATGAGTAAATTTTTCTTTCTGAAAGTCTTCTTGAAGGGATTTCAAAATCTCTTCCCTTGACAAGCCCGTTGCTTCCATAGTATGTGAATGTAAGACATACGGGAGGGGTTCAGGAACTCACCAAGGTCTTCTCCCATTCTGTAAAGGCATAATCCTCTCTGAGAGCCTTAACAATATCATAACCTTAACCCTAGTTTGTTAGGGTATAGCTGCAGCATATTCTTTTCCAGCTATTGTCTGCTACACTGTGCTATGCTCACTTTTCTCATAAACATGATCTTTTACATCAGCATTAGAAATAACAACCAACATAAAAATACCTTTAAGTGTAACTAATAATAATTAAAGTTACTTTGAATATCTGAATGCTAAATAGAAAATACACAAAACATGTGATAAAAATTAAAAAGTGACATTACAATATGAAATGATGATAAGAATAATTTCTAGAAACACTCAAAATCCAAAAAATGCCGGTTTCTCTCCAAATTGACAACTATAGATGCTTCAAGCTCACAATCAAATTAGTGCAGGGAAACAAACTTCTCTTGAAAGTCTAGTAGAAGAATTAGATCTCAAACAATATCAATGAAAACACTGATCAGTGATGACACAACTTCTCTATTTGGAAGAAAGACAACTACTGTAGGGCCTGCTTCTTGGCAGGGTACATAGAGAGCATGATTGGAGCATGCCTCGGGAATCCGGGGCCGCAATACATGGTTCTTGTAAGTGGTTGGTGTGGACTTACTGAGATGTGGTTAGAACATGGAAGCCTGTAAGCACAGAGCTACATTTTGTAGATTTTTGAGGAACTATGAGGGTGCCCAACAGGCCTGTCAGATGACCTCTTGTTGGGCTCTAAGTTATGTCTCCAAAACTGTCCTTTGCTGCTGTTTTAGGACAGCAAATAGTCAAGTACTTTTCTGCCCCCAAACTGATGGTTAAGTGCTCTTTTGAGGTGCCCTTGTAAGTGTTTTTGTAACCGGTGGTTAGCACATGCAATATACTCAAAACAAATAACACTCCTCTAGATCTTTACAACTCTTAAATGCTGATCTAAACTCTAAGCATGCATGAAATTTTGACACAAGTATTTTTGGTCAACACGACCTTGGATAAAACCCCCCCGGGGAAAACCAATTTAGAATGAAAGTATATATAAGTGATGTCTAAAGCATGAGATACAACAAGTATGCAAATACAATGGAACCTGATACAATAGCAACTCCTCTCGAGGTGCTTTGGAGTTCCAAGGAGAGAAATGTGCCCAAGCTTAGTGCACCCTCTTCCTTGTTGCCTATCGAAACAATGCGCCCTTGACCCTCTGAGCTCTGATGAAGAATCCTTTGCACACAAATAAGCTCTTGTTGTTGATGATTGCAACTTCGTGAGACATCCTCTAGGATACGTTCTCCTCTGTGACTGAGTTGAGTCGACTTGAGAGGGAGCTCAGTGTTGGGCATACCCACATGATGGGGCATCGTTTTCCTCTGTGTGAGAGTTGAGTCGTCCCCCAGTGGTTGGGTGTGTCCATGTGATGGGTGTATCGTTCTCCTCTGTGTGAGAGTTGAGACGATGTGGTACTCCAGATGATTCTGTTGAGTATGACGTCCCTGTGGCTGAACACAAGTGGATGTGTCCCTAGTGGTTGAGCACTAGTGGATGTGTGGATCCCTTGCTATATTGTCTAAGTGTAAGCTTTACTTGTAACCCTAATTGTGATGTAAAGGGTATAGGTCGGCCCCATCATATGTGAAAGATAATTAATGTTTATTGTTATAATTAATTATTTTGTTAGTTATTGAGGTCGGCCCTGTTGTGCCAATAGACACCTTTTACTGTGTCTAGGTCTAGTATAAATAGAGGTGATTTCCCCATTGAGAAAACACACTCACACACAAGTCACTTGTCATTTCGAAATTTCAGCAAGTACACTTGAAGGGCTGAAGTGCGCACCTCTCTTGGGCTCAAGTTTCAAGGTAGTAGAGCACCCTCTTGTGTGCATTAGGGTTTTATGGTTGGGGTATCTTCTCTTGAGAATACAACAAAGGATTGCTGGGTTTTCTTCCCTTGAGTAGAAGGGTTTCCCATGATATTTATTGTGTTCTTGTGCATGGTACTTCTTCTTGTGATCTTGGTTATTGCAACACTTGTGAATGGTGTAGTTGCATTTGTTTATGCTTCAAGTAAATGCTAAAATGAAATAAACCTCATGCTTGAGCCTAGCATAGTGAAAATTAAACATGATATCAGAGCATAGGTCTTGAAGAAGCCATTGCACAAGCCTACAAAGCCAACCGCACTCTTTTCTGAAATCCGTACGACCCTCCTAGGGTTCCAGAAAACCGTACGACCCTTTCTCTTTTGAGTGGTTCAACACTTTCTACTGAAATGTTGGTGCTAAAAATTGCATATGGGTGTACGCCCTCCCTCAACACACTTCCAACAACTCTGAGATTGCAATTTCGAGAATTTTGAATTTTTGTCCCTAGGGTTTCTAGGGTTTCACAATTTTCTGCAGAAATTTCAGTTTTAGGGTTTTTGCAGCTCATTGAAGGAGCTTTTCATCTCACCAGTGTTCTTTTGACTTTCAAGACTTATTGTTGGCAGTCATAAGCCTAACGAAACCTAAGATTGCTAGCCTAGCCTAACTGTTAGGTTTCCTAGCCCAGTTGGTAAGGGTTTGTGAAGAATCTTAAAATATGATGAACAAAACTATGGTGGAAGATAAACTTGATGGATCAAGCAACTTTAGTTCTTGGAAGTCAAGACTTCAGAGAGATGAAGACATCAAAGAAGAAGCCTTCTTATTCATTTCAACACTCTCAGGTACGGTTCCTACTAATAATGATATTTGGTTAATTGACAGTGGTGCCTCTAGGCACATGATCGGATATAGAGATCATCTCTCAGAGCTTGTTGAGAAAGAGACCAGTCTACATGTTGTACTTGGAGACAATGCCAGATATAATGTGAAAGGGGTTGGAACTTCTACCTTCCAACTAGATTTCGACATACCTCTTCAGTTGAGTGAGGTACTTACTATATGTACCTGGGATGAAAAGGAACCTTGTCTCCATTTCTGCCTTAGAGGATAAAGGCTACAAGGTTACCTTTTCTGAAGGAAAAGTTCTTGCATGGCACAAGGACTCACATATGAATTCTGCCCGAGTAATTGGTGTTCGAGAAAACAACTTATACAGGTTGACTGTCCGACCAGCCCAGGCCCTCTTACATGATACTATCAGCTTGAGTGAGCTATGGCATAAGAGACTTGCTCACATTCATTATAGTCCTTCCAACTCTAGGGAAGATGGTAACAGGCCTTCCAGAGATACAGGTTCAACATAATGGTGTTTGCAGAGGTTGTACTCTTGGCAAGAATGTCAAGGGGTCCTTCTTGAGCAGTGACAACAGATCCAAGGGAATCTTGGACTTGATACATTTAGATGTGTGTGGACCAATGACTGTTGCCTCCTTGAATGGATATTTGTACTATGTGCTCTTCATAGATGATCACTCCCAAAAAATATGGATTTATTTGGAGTCCTTGCAAGATTTCAAGAATTCAGAGCTCAGGTTGAAAACCTGATCGGAAGGAAGATCAAGGTACTAAGATCAGACAATGGAGGATAATACACCTCCAAGGATTTCAGTGATTTCTGTATTGAGGCAGGGATCAAGAGGGAGTACACAGTTCCTTATAACTCTCAGCAAAATGGGGTTGCAGAGAGAAAGAACATAACTATCATTGAGGCAACCAAAGCAATGATACATGATCAGAGTCTACCTATGATTCTGTGGACAGAAGCATCCATGACAACAATATACGTTCAGAACAGGATTCCTCACCAGATTTTGGAGAATATGACTCTTGAAGAAGCCTTCATAGGAGTGAAGCTTGAGGTTGGACACTTTAGGATATTTGGGTGTCCAATATACTTTCATGTACCCAAAGAGAAGAGGTTCAAGTTAGACCCTTCAGGGAGAAAGGGTACATTTGTGGAATACAGTGAATCTTCGAAGGCATACCAGATCTACATCCCTGGTCAGAGACAGATTGAGATGAGCAGAGATGTAATCTTTGAGGAAGAGATAGCCTTTCGAAGATCCAAAATCTTAGATGGAGATTGACAGCGAGACAATACCTTCTCCCCCTTTAGCAGTTTAAAGGGAGACGACCATTGTTCCAATCGATCCAGTTGATCCAGTTGATGTCCCCAGAGACATTGCACTAGGCCATAAAAGGCCTGCCTGGGATCGACAAACTCTGTAGGAGGCAGAGGGACATGCAACTCCTCGAGGCACATTCCGAGAGAGCAAGAAACCAAAAAGATTTTCAAGCTATTTTTCAGCCATGAGCCACATCATTGATATTGAGCCTTCTTGTCATGGAGACACATCATGTCAGCAAGTATGGCAAGATGCCATGGCAGAGGAGTATCAGTCCATCATGAAGAATGATGTGTGGGATATTGTTCTGAGACCATAAGGGAAGTCTGTAGTGACTTCTAAGTGGATCTATAAGATCAAGCATGCAGTCGATGGAAGTATCAAGAAATACAAAGTGAGATTTGTGGCCAGAGGATTCTCACAGGTGGAGGGAATTGATTATGAGGAGACATTTGCTCCAGTAGCCCGATACACTTCCATCCGTACTATCATTGCACTAGTTGCATCCATGGGTTGGAAACTACATCAGATGGATGTAAAGACAACCTTTCTCAATGGTGAGATTGAGGAAGAAGTTTACATTGAGCAGCCAGAGGGATTCGTGATACATGATGAGAAATCTCATGTGTGCAGGTTGAAGAATGCCATGTATGGACTAAAGTAGACATCTTGTGCTTGGTACAAGAAGATGGATGGATGCCTGATGAGTTTGGGCTTCAACAAAAGTGTTGTTGATACAAACCTATATTATCACATTGTTGGTGACAAGTGCATGATCTTGGTTTTGTACGTTGATGACTTATTCCTCACCGGTTCAGAAAGACTTATTGTTGAATGCAAGCGAGCATTGACTTCTGAATTCGAGATGATGGATCTGTGTATGATGCACTACTTCTTGGGACTAGAAGTATGGTAGATGACTGATGAGATTTTCTTGAGTCAAGGAAAATATATAGTGGATATATTGAAGAAGTTCAGTATGACAGACTGCAAATCCATGCCTACACCGATGGTGATGGATTTTAAGAAAATGAACGAAGCTTCTACTGATTTATGCGAGATTGATCCACATTTATACTGACATCTGATTGGATCATTGATGTATCTGGTTAACACCAGACCTGATATATGCTATGTGTTGGAACATATTTAAAATTATAAGCCTGAAAGCTTTATTCTATCCTTTTTTACTTTATCTCAGAAGTCAGTTTTCAAATGATAAATCCATTTCGTTCTTATCCTTAAGGTGCAATTGAGGTTCCACCGTCGATTAAATCCTCCCATTGATCGAACGACTCCTTTTTGCCCGAATTTTGTGGAGCCGCCTAATTGTTAAAAAGCCAAGCCACTAGAGAATGTTTCGGAGTTTCGCGCTTCGGGCGTTTCACCATGTAGCAACTCCAAAGTCCCGATGTCCGAAAAGTGTTCAAAGGATATTAGTCACCATACACGTATACCTTCCTAAGCTTTGACACATCACTATGGGTAGTGGCCTGTCGAAAATTAGATAAAGTTAATTTGCCGATGCACGAAGCGATAAATAAAAACCAAAACCCAATTAAAAGTTAAATAGTAACTTCGCGCGTTCGGATATTCGCTATTCATCATACTCTAAATTCACGAAGTCCGAACTCTCGAAATACCTTAAGCACTAAGCAGCGTTAATTAAAATTAAAGATAATTATCTGATGATTAATCGCTTCGTGATTTCAAGTTTTGGGAATCCTATCTCAAGCTATTATAAAATATCCTGAAGTTCGAAAACCCGAAAAGGTTTAAAGTTAAATACGATTAATTAATGGGCTAAATGTGATTACCACGCAATTAATTTTTCGCTAAATTGCAGCTCAGGTAAATTCAAATCTTACTCATCCAATCTTCCATTTGCGAACCACCAAACATTAATGGCATTAATAATGGATTTACGACAATGATTTCAAATAAGATTGCGGATCACCACCTAGATCTTTTCATTAAAGAAAGTGAATACATTGTCAGTAAAGGTATTCGTAAGATCGATACTCTTAAGGTGAATAATGATATTGGAGTTTGAATTCTATTTAGCATTTCTCGCAGAAAAACAAGTTTTAGCAAGCTAAAAAATTCACGCGTTTCCCTGTAACATGTAGCAAAGTTCTGAGCTCAATGCTATCATGGCTCCGCGGAAAATAGCTAAAGCGGCTGGTGAAAGCACGAACTCGAACACAAATGTCCTCATACACCTTGCCGAGAGCTGTAGATACTGTGAAAACCTGGACGCAGGTGTTTGATATCCTATAACATGAGTTGATTAACTGCCCAGAAGAATTGGGCTATGAGGTGACCGAAACTCAGGCGATGAAGCTCAAATATATAGCTCAATTAGAGTTGCATAAAATAGTCGCGCGACCGAGCCTCATGCCGTATAATGACATGATAGGCTGGGCCCTGGAGAACGTTGTTAAATTTATAAGCAACTGCGAGAGCCATTCTTCTGGAGGATGGCTAAGACCCTAGACGAGATCTAGTGCCCCTAGTGCACTCCTGGGGTATTTGGTCTGGGACCAAACAGTCAGTGCCATGGCAAAAGACCCTTCTTAGGGCCCCCGGTATATGACTGGGGCTCTTAGTCTGTGACTAAGCAGGTAAGCCCCTAGATATGTTTAGGGCCCCTGGAAATGTCCAGAGTACCCATGCCTGAGGCATGGTCTGATCCATGGTCTTGTACCATGATGGAAAAGACCCTTGCGAGGGCCCCCAGTACACGACTGGGGTTCTTGGTGGATAACCAAGCAGTGAAGACCCCTGAGAGGGCCCCCAGTATATGACTGGGGTTCTTGGTCCATGACCGAGCAGTAAAAGCCCCTAGATAAGCCTAGGGCCCCTGGAAAAGTCCAGGGTACCCATGCATACGGCATGGGTTGATTCTTGGTCCATGACCAAGCAGTAAAAGCCCCTAGATAAGCCTAGGGCCCCTGGAAAAGTCCAGGGTACCCATGCATATGGCATGGGTTGATTCTTGGTCTATGACCAAGCAGTTAAAGCCCCTAGATAAGCCTAGGGCCCTTGGAAAAGTCTAGGGTACCCATGCATACGGGATGGGTTGATCCTTGGTCTCTGACCTTGGTGGATAAGACCCCAGGAAAAGTCCTGGGGCTACTTGATTCTCTATCAAGTACTTGATGGTCCATGACCTTCCTTGAAGAAGGACATAACCACATGAGGGATAAGTCCCATATGCAGTGATGATAAAGTAATAGGTTCACCATGTGATATGAAGGAATGAGTAATGCCACCTTGCAAACCCTCCCTTACCCTGGCCTGTTTGTTGTGGGGTTTTGTTGTCTTATTAAAGGGGTAAAATTAAAGTTAAATTTTAAAATGTTATTATCACATGTTTAAATTTGAATTTAAACATGTGATTTTAATTTAACTTAACCTTACCCTTGCCCTAACCTAAACACTATATAATAAACCCTCCCCTCTCTCTTTTACTCACCTATCATCTCTCTTGCGAGGTAGCGCTGATCTTCTTTTGCTGTAGCTGCGGCCCTATTGTGATTTGTGTGGGAGCTACCTCTTGGTTTTGCTGTGGATGTCTTCCAACACCCGCCTCCTTTCTGTTGTGGATATTTCTGGCTGCCGTGGGTGATTTCAAGCTGCTGCTTGTCTTGGGGGTTAACCTTTCAGCACCGTCCTCCTTCCTTAGCTGCTGTTTGGAGTGTGTGACAAGTGCGGCCTTCCTTTGTGCTTTCTGGGGTATAGCCACGACCTCCATTGTGTTTGCTGCAGGTGTGAGTCAGCCTCCTGTGTTTTTGCTGGTTAAGGGAATGTGTGAACAGATCTTAAGGGTTTTGATACCCCTCTTCTCTATCTGCTGTGTGAAGAGTTTATCTAGTGAGCGGCCCTCTTGCTAGGGTTTTGTGGGGTGTCATTTGCTGAGACTACCTAACAGTTCATTTCTGTTCACTGCCAAGATAAGGGTTTACTCACAGTCCAGTTTTCAGTCTCTTGGGTAAGGGTTTTACTGTGTGAGGGTTTGGGCATTTATTTACCTCTGTTGGGTTTGTGTTTTCTCCTTGTGGCCCTACTGCTTGGTGGCAAGAAAGTTCTTTCATTTCTTTGGCATTGAGATCCACTATAGATCTTTGAACTGAACCTTTGTCTGAGCATACTAAACTGGTCCTACACCTCTTGTGGTGACTGTGCTATCTTCAGAGGTAAGGTTGCTCTTTCAGGTAAGCTACTAACTCATCTCTTCAGATCTGGATCCTATCTCACTGTTACAGCTATCTAAATTTGTGTATAAATTGTTCTCTATAATTGCTTACTGTTTAAGATCAGATCTAAGTATGTTTCATACAGCTTTATAGATCCATACCTATGCTCATCTTATTGTTTATTAGATCTGAGCTATTGTTTATTAGTTCTGAGCTATTGTTTATTAGATCTGAGCTTTGTCTTTGATCTTCAGATCTATTTCGTACTGAGTCTACTGCTGTCTTTCTGAGATCTAAATGCTGGTTAAAGTATTCTAAGTCTTTGATCTTTAGATCTAGCTGTTCTTGATCATTGAAATAAAAAAGGATACTATTGTTTTTAAAAATTACTCTAATTCTAACAAACGTTAACGTCTCAACCAGGAGCATCCACAGTTCACAGAAAATTTCTTTTGGGTCTTTCAAACTGGAGCATATACAGGTGATGTACAAATTATCCCCAACTTTCAAACACAGTTACAATGCCTCTTTCCTAACAGAGTTCAACGAAGAAGAGTGCACACAATATGGAAAGAGCTACCCTGACTTAATCAAGGACTGGTGGGCATGCTCTGAGAAATTCAGAGCAGACCCCCATGGCATATATGCCACTGCATCATTAGATGTCCATATGATGTATGTGGCCATGATGTTATGTAGGCTTTTCGGGAAAGAAAACTCTGCTCATTTCCTATTACCATGGGTACCAATCATGCATGAAGTTGCAAAAGGTTTTTCTTTCAATTGGGCCAAGATATTATCGGATAGTTTGGCCAAGGAAATCATAGAGTATCAGTCGTTGAAAGCCAAATGGCAACCCACCCCTTTCTATATGTCGGCATACATTACGGATGCCATTTGTTTTATGACGCCGTTTCCTTTGATGACCTGAAGCTGGACTCCAACCAGTGCTGAGCCCATACATTTCTATCACTCCAAGCTGTGGGAGGATAAAGAAAAATATTTCTTCTAGAAATCTGCAACTATGTGGTGGTGTCGATGCATATCGCTCTCTACGGTTGCCCGCCTCCTAGGATTTCAGACAAGATAATGACCAACCTGGGGAAAATAACAGACTGGTATATTGAGGAACATTTCTCCTACATCAGGGTTTTTGGGTGTTCAGTTCCCCCACATGCTTTACCAGAGTTTCTACCAGATCGGCTAGTGTGCCGAGAGGTAGCGTATCAAATTGTGATAGGGGGAACCAATAAAGAATTAAAAGCAGCGCAGAAAAAGGTATGTCCAACTTTCCCTTTACAAGTTGGTATGTTCTCATTATTAGATTTCGGCCACTCAAAAGTGGAGGCCGTAGCCCTAGAAGACATTAAGTTGGTTAATACTGAGTTCAAGAAGCATGATCCCCATAAGATCGCGACGAACCACCTGGCTCTATACAATCTAAAGAGATACGAGCATGAAGATTCCCCACAGGATGAAATATTTCTGGGAGTAAGGTCGTACTAGGAAGTGTTGAGCAGAGTCTGAACTCTGGCTCCAGATCAATTAGCCGAGTTCTACAATTTTCAAAGACACAGAAGAAATAGTTTTCCTAAAGTCTTATAGGGAGAAACCCAAACACCTCCATCTACACAGGAAGTTGCGACTCAGGGTTTAGAAACAGGAAGTTCCAACGGACAAGACACTCAGGAAAATTTGAAGAAAATTGAACAGAAAGTGGATACTGCTTCATCAGATCCGCCTGATAACCAAGCAAAAATTCAATTTGAAGCTTTGATAAAAAAGGGACATGATACATCACCGTCCACACCAAACAAATCAACTACCAACACAGCAGGGCAACAACCATCCACCGAGATAGGTAGCCCTATCAAATCATTAACAGGAAGTTCCAACGGACAAGACACTCAGGAAAATTTGAAGAAAATTGAACAGAAAGTGGATACTGCTTCATCAGATCCGCCTGATAACCAAGCAAAAATTCAATTTGAAGCTTTGATAAAAAAGGGACATGATACATCACCGTCCACACCAAACAAATCAACTACCAACACAGCAGGGCAACAACCATCCACCGAGATAGGTAGCCCTATCAAATCATTAACACCTTTACAGTCAAGCCAAGGAAATCCGAATGTCGACATCGTATTCATAGAAGACCTTACTGCGATTACTGCAGAAGAAATGTGTCCCTCAAACTTCTTTTTCAACAAGAAGAGGAGGGCCATAGTTAAAAGAGAGACGCATCAAAAGGACGGTGCAACTGTCAAAAGACATAGAGTGCTGTACGATGGACATGCCTTAGATGAGACAAAATTCGCTATGGAAATGGCAGGCTCATTGGGAGCTTTTGCCACGACAAATTAGTGTTCGGTAGGAAATCTCGCGGAGCAACTGAAACAGAGAAATCTGTTACTAAGACAGTTGTAGGACTAGATGGCAAACATGGAAAGAGATGTGAGAAATCAAATGAATAAGGAGTTTGAAAAGATCAGAGCCTGTGACAGACAGGAAATTCAACAACTCAAAACTAGCCTTGATGAAGATTCACAGGCTAATAGAGAATTAGCCACTCAACAAGAAGAATTGATCAAACAAGTTCAGGCCAAGGTACATTTAGCTGAGGTTACGGTAGTGGAGATGGCAACTTTCCAAGCTCAGGCATTAGAGGTGCACGAAAAGCTGGAATTAGCCCAACAAAACCTTTTTATGAAAGTGGAAGCTGTTCAAAGCTGTTATCGGGTGGCAGACCTTTCTCTAAATAACATTTACATCAAGGAGAGAAAAGCCACCGCAACTCGAGCTACATTCCAGGAGGCCATTTTAATAGCAGCAAAGGATGAAGTAGCAAAGGTCCCTCGATTGTCTCTTTCCAAGCAAACTCGAGGCGACATAATCCTAAAGACCTGGGAGTCAAATCTGGCTGAAAGAAAAAGATTAGCCAGGGAAGTAAATAAAGCATGTGAAGAAGCATTGTCTTCACTTGACAAAGGGTTACTGGATGTTGAAAGAGATAGTATCTCCGAGGCCCTGGGGCAAATTGGTATAGCTAAAAATTAACTTAATTCTAAGACAAGCATAGAAGAAGCCCGGACGACCATCCAACAATTGAAACAAATTGACTTTATCCAGATTTACAAGTGGATAGTAAATCCCAGTTTACAGCTACAGGCTATATCTTTGGAAGCAAGGAAAATATAGGATAGGTTGCCTCATATAAAAAAGAAGCTGTATGTTTTCGAGGCAAATGAAACCACAAAAACTTCCAGGTTAGTAGTGCAGTTAGTAAGCAGATGTATCCAGCGTGTCGAACACGGGAAAGCCAACACATCTGGAAATAAATGAGACAATCTGAGCATAATATTCATAGAGGTCATAATCAGGTGCCAGCTGTTTCCAAGCTGGAAGATATGGAGAAGAGATGTCTCTACGTGCGGGCGAAGAGACAGAGGAGATATAGGTTAAACCTTTCAGTTTTGCATGTTGTAATATTTAATATTTTCTATGAGAAGTCCAACTGTTTCAGGTTGAGACATTTTGTATAAATACATAAATCAAAGACTTATTTCAGGCTGCTTCTTGCCGAATGTAATAGAGAAAACTCTCCTTTCGTGAGTATTAATACAAGTGCAGACAAATATTCCAACTTTTGTGCTGTTTGAGTTATGTATTTCTCCTGTATTCCATATCTCTAGCTTTCTTTATGTTATTCCTTGATAAGTGAGTGTTTGCAATTTAGTACGACTGCTACTGTAATCACATTAAACCAGTTATTTGATAAGCAAACAATTTTTGCTCTGTATTCACTATAAGTAAATACAAAACCTGTGAGCTACTCGGATCACTGTATCTTATATCCTTTCAAGGGTGCATTCTTTATTTTCTTCTACCGCGAATAATGTGAGATTCATCTTTATTTGATGCCTCATTTTGGTTAACAGTTTTGTAAGCTTCTCCCACATCATCTGATTTTATAAGTCGACTCAGACAATGAGATACGACCTCTGTCCTGTTCTGTCATTAATTTCATTCGAGGATAAATTCTTATATAACTAATGGAAGAATAAACACCTTTTAAAAACATTCCTTTATATTCTTGATGCCTGACATTTTTCTTTGAGCCTTAAGTTTAATCTCAGGAACAACACTATGCAGTGAATGTACTTAGTCAGTTCATGAGTCAGCCGAGACAGACTCACAGGATAACAACGAAGCATGTATTGAGATATCTACAAGGTACAGTTGGATATGGCTTGAGATATGCCTCCAGTGTAGATACGAGTTTGCAGGGATATGCCGATGCAGATTGGGCAGGGAGTGCAGTGGACCGAAAGAGCACATCCGATTATTGTTTTACCTTGGGGTCTGCCATGGTTTCCTGGTGCAACAGGAAACAAAGCTATGTGGATTTGAGTACCGCAGAAGTAGAGTATATAGCGTTGAGTGTGGCAGTCCGCGAAGCAGTGTGGCTTCACAAGCTTCTGCCAAATTTATTTGATCATGAGATAGATTCTACCATTATTCATTGTGATAACCAGAGCTATGTGAAGCTCTTTGAGAATCCCGTGTTTCATGATAAATTGAAACACATTGAGATAAAATATCATTATATCAGAGACATGGTGCAGAGGAAAGAAATACACGTGCAATACCTTCCTACACATGAGTAGATTGCAGATATCTTCACCAAACCGCTTGCTAGGACGAAGTTCGAGTACTTCCGTGAGAGTATTGGCCTGGTGGAGAATGCCTTCCTAGCTGAGAGGGAGTGTTGATGATTGCAGCTTCGTGAGACATCCTCCAGGATACGTTCTCCTCTGTGATTGAGTTGAGTCGACCTGAGAGGGAGCCCAATGTTGGGTATACCCACGTGATGGGACATCGTTCTCCTCTGTGTGAGAGTTGAGTCGTCCCCCAATGGTTGGGGCATCGTTCTCCTCTAGAGAGTTGAGTCGTCCGCCAGTGGTTGGGTGTGTCTATGTGATGGGTTTATCGTTCTCCTTTGTGTGAGAGTTGAGACGATGTGGTACTCCAGATGATTCTGTTGAGTATGACGTCCTTGTGGTTGAGCACAGGTGGACGTGTTCCTAGTGGCTGAGCACTAGTGGACGTGTGGATCCCTTGCTATATTGTCGAAGTGTAAGATTTACTTGTAACCCTAATTGTGATGTAAAGGTTGCAGGTCGGCCCCACCATATGTGAAATATAATTAATGTTTATTGTTATAATTAATTATTTTTTGAGTTATTGAGGTCGACCCTGTTGTGCCAGTAGATACAACTTTTACTGTGTCTAGGTCTAGTATAAATAGAGGTGATTTCCCCATTGAGGAAACACACTCACACACAAGTCACTTGTCATTTCAGAATTTCAGCAAGTACACTTTAAGGGCTGAAGTGTGCACCTCTCTTGGGCGCAAGTTTCAAGGTAGTAGAGCACCCTCTTGTGTGCATTAGGGTTTTATGGTTGGGGGATCTTCTCTTGAGAATATAGCAAAGGATTGCTGGGTTTTCTTCCCTTGAGTAGAAGGGTTTCCCGGGATATTTCTTTTGTTCTTGTGCATGGTACTTCTTCTTGTGATCTTGGTTATTGCAACACTTGTGAATGGTGTAGCTGCATTTGTTTATGGTTCAAGTGAATGCTAAAATGAAATAAACCTCATGCTTGAGCCTAGCATAGTGAAAATTAAACACTTGTGTGCTACCTCCCCACTGAAACTGACGGATCTGCAATCGTCCAATTGTAGCTAGTGATTGCTATGTATGCGCCCTCCTCCAAGCAAGAACAAACACTGCAAATAAATGAGGGTCTAAGCCTCCATGAATCCTCAATAGAAGGAGGCACCCAAGCTTCCCTCATCTAATGCCTCCATTCTCATCCTTTTGCTCCTCTCCCAACTCTCTTGGTGAACAAAACAAGGAAATGAGCCTCCCTTTGCCCCTTGCACCCCTCTTGAACCTCCATAAGGAAACCTAAATTATGGATGGCTAGGATCACCCCATGCCATCCCTAATCAATGGTTGAGATCTCTCCAAAAGAATCTCAACTCAAAACCCACTTTGGGTTAAATTCCCTAAGTTCACTTTATGTCCCCTCGTTCACCCACAAAGTGAATTAATAGTCACTTTAGGCTAAAAGTGACAAATTTCACTTTTGACTTAAATCTCCTAAAGTCAAAGTGAAATTAGACATAAAGTACATGACACGATGGTACAAACATCTCCCTCTTGTGGTTAGAGGCCCAAAACCGCAAAGGGACTACTTTCCAAGGTACCCAAATCTCAACACATTTAAGTCTCGAGCATCACCACTTCAAGATAAAAAAATCCTTACACAGTTGTGAAACATACTTGTGGAATTCATAGATAAGGGATAAGAAAATATCACATGCGAATTTTTCAACAACTTTCTCTTTGGGAGGATTGAGTAATGTACATTGTTTTAATGAGTAGTATCGAAAATTGAAATGCTTTAAAAAAAACTAATGATAAGAATAACAATGACTATGGTAATATATGCCATATAAGTGTTGATAAATTATTATTTAATCTGTCTTCCTGAAATTAATCCAACAACTCACCAAAAAATTAATATAGCCATCCAGACTCATTTAAAATGTCATTAAGATAATTATTTAATGGTAATATACTAAAAAAGATCAGAAATTGAATAATATTAAAAGAAATCAAAAGAACGTTGATGGTCAAGGGGATTTAAATAACTTATTAAAATTTTAATGTATGTCATCAAATAGAGGAATCAGTTCATATCCTCTATGAAGATGTATGAAATGCAAATTAACAGAGGAATCAGTTCATATCCTCCTCTATGAAGATGTATGAAATGTGAAATCTCTTATAATTATTATGCAGTAGTATTTCCATCTTTATAGATAGGGGTATGTTTGACTTGCATGTGTGTGTAATTGGGATTGTTGTTAAGGCAGTTATTTTCATATTTTAGTAAGCACGCACATGCTTATGCATATGTTTAATGTCAAACAGGGCAGTGTATTCCACGGTGTTGTGTTTTCATGAAGCTGTGAGCATTTAGGAAATATTGTTGTCTGTACTTCAAATTCAATTTTTACGATAGTTCATGCACCACATTTTGTGTCTTGATAAAAATGTTTGTGTTTTTCCTTAGTGAAGTATGAATACTCTATGAAATGAAGATAAACAATAGAAATAGGAACTATATCCATAGGAAACATGATATACAAAGATGCTTAATCAAGATTATTGGGGGTCACTGTGTTTTGGTTCATCTGTAAAACAAGGGAACTTGGGAACTAGTAGAAGAAAGCATGAATTATTTCTTGATAAAGGGTAGGTAATGTTTTTACAGTTCGACTCCTTTGTCAGGCTGTACAATGACATATGAAATAACAGAGGTATTGGGAACTATTCGGTATCATCTGACCTAAAGGTGTTTTATGGCTTTCAATATTGTCTTCTAACATTTGCCTTGTCTTGCATCCTTTTACTGCATTTATAGTTGGTGATACTCGTAATTTAGGCTTGTTGAATTGAAGGTTGAAGTATTACTCTATGTTAAAGTTTTTGGATATGTTTTTATAATACTCATCTTGACTTTGTATGGTTCACAACTTCACACTTATTTCCAGGTTCGGAAAAGACCTTTAAATAAAAAGGAGTTGGCACGAAAAGAAGAAGACATTATAACAATTGATGGAAAGGCTTGCTCATTAACTGTCCATGAGACTAAGTTGAAGGTATGATTTCCTGCTCAGCAAAGTCATTCACGAGCACTTTACAAAAGATTTCAAAGTTTTATCATACTTCAGAAAATATGGTTATCGTTTGCAAAAAAAAGCACTCAATTACAGAGAGTCGAAGTTATTAAGGTAACTTAATGAAATTGCAGGCTTTGAATTTCTCCTCGAAATGTTCATGGTAAAATAATAAAGCATCTTAGTTGTTAGTAGTTATAATTTGTAAGCAATGCTTTGTAGATATTCTCTTACTTTGGACTATTGCAATTCCTGTGTATATGACTACTGATTTGTTACTTGTTAGATGCCTTTATGACCTCAATTAGGGTATTCTTGTTTTAAGCTGCTTAGGCTAGATTGACTGAGGATCACCGTACTACTATTTCTCTTTGGAGTTACGAATGTCTTCAGTCGATGTGCAAATTTCTTGATATGTCTGCTTCTCTTTTCGGAAAGAAAATAAACCACACTTAGTTTTTGTTGGTTTCCAGTCTGATAATGTAAAGTAGAGATTTATGATTTATGATAATTTGATTAGTTTAGCAACCCAAGTTAGATGGAGGAATGCTATGTACAGGTATTCTAAGAAAGTAATATAATCTAGATAGTGGTTTATAATGGTTTTTGAAACTGTCTAACATCTTGATCCATAGAATTTGTTGACAAATCTTCTGGTGTGCAGGTGGATTTGACTGCATACATAGAGAAAAGTGAATTTGCATTTGATGCTGTTTTAGATGAACATGTCACCAATGAGGAAGTATGTTGTTATCCTGTTTTACATTTCTGGTTTCAGTTACTCAAAAATTACTGGAAGTGGTCTGTATATGAGTTTTATCATAGCATTTGTTCAAGCATGTCACTTGGAAGTTCCTTGTTTGTGATCATTGAGCTATGTGCATGTGATCATTGAGCTCTTTGCATGTCTTTCTATTTTTTACTCGAACTGATGAATTGTTTTGACTTATTAGAAAAGACTTGTGTCTACTGTAGGAGTCATTTTAAATCCTTTTGTCCAATCGAACACATGCCACAGAAAGATGTCTATAAATTTTACAGGATTGTGATTCACAGCTATAAAGTCTAACTGCACTGTGCTAGGCATATGGCATATATTGTATTACTTTATGCATGAACGTAAAATATTTTCCAAACATACTCATGACTTTCACCATAAAATCTACTAAATGCTTGCTTGTTTTCAACCAAAACTAAAAAAATTGATTGAATTTTAAGATTTCTTTCACGATTTCACCTCCAATGGTTCTACTTTCCATAACTGTATTTATTGGTGTTATGTTTGTTAGAATTTCTCGGAAATGACTTTTATTGCAAATTCAGAAATTATACCTCAACCTTGAGATGTCCTGGATCTATTCCCTGTGAACTTTCAACCTTAGGCCTGAGTCTAATATATAAATTGCAGCAGCATATATTTCACTTCTCTCCAACCAAATATACACGGTAGCCAAAAAAATAAACACCAAACAATTGTACTTCAAGGGAACAATGTTTCCAGCCCTTAGGACACACATCCCAACTTATAGCAGATCTGAAAATTATTTATTACAGCCATAAATCTGCCCACTTAACTTGTATATGTCTGGAAAATCACTTAACAAAATCTACTCTTTCTTATGTTAAATCAACATACATAACCAGCACTAGAAACTGTGAAAATTTTGGTATGCTCGTTTACCCATAGACAATGTCACATCATTGTCACCCAACCATAGGCATTCACATATACCACCCCCGAGCACACTAACTTTTTCTTAAATAGAATGATTCCGGCAAGTCCACACTAGAACCAACAGATAAATCCTAACCAGAAACACCACTGCTGCAGCAGCAACACAATACCAAGAGAACATACCTCTATTAATAGAAGCGTACCTTTACTAAGAGAAGCACACAAGAGAGATACCAAAAAGACTAAGATTACGCCACGACAACTGCTGCACCACCTTCTTCAGACTTGTGCTTCTTTCTACTGCAACTGCAATTGTTGCTCTTCAAACTTGCGCCCTCCTTTTTGTGAGTGAGAGTATGTACAAATGAGGAGCGCCTAGCCTCTATTTATACTAGTTTGCCTAGGCGTCTTTTCATGTGGGGCCTGTTAGCACAAGAATTTGCAGCTAGAAGAGGCTTGCCTCTTCACAAGCAACTAAATAACCTCTAATAGGCTAAACAGAGGCTTTCATCTATCAGCTCAAAGTTCTTGATTAGTCTCATCATATAGAAAAGCATAGACATTCTGTAGCGCCATGGCATTGCGTAATTGTCTATATAGCATGGTATGCCATTTTACTACCTAAAATGCTACCAAATATGTTAAGCAATGTAATGATGGTGCTATGAATTCCATAGGTTGTTACCAAATCTGTTTTGATGTCGGATGCTACCAAATCTGTCAACGTTGAAGTGATGTAGCTGTGAATTATGATGGCGCTACCAAATTGCACGCAGACACATAAGCGGGCGCTATCGAAATTTTGACAGAGACCAAATTATGCAGAGTTATTTTGCAAGGACGCTTTTGCCAGTTTTGAGTGACTAACTTAAAACTTGGATTATGAACAAACAAGAAGGTATTTTTGAAAACTGGAGGAGGTTTTTGTTCATCACATACCAGATAACAAAAACCTCTCAGTTTTTCAAAATGTGTTATGGTTTGACATATATTAAACATATAAGTGGTGCTACTGAATGTGCATAATTGTTTTATAGTGGCGCTACGAAATTCCCTGTAGCGGTCACGGTTTGGATATTTGCCTTGTTCGGAGGTTGCCACCTGTCAAGGAGGATTCAAATGGATTCTCAATGATCAGTTAGATGTCAAGGGACACATGCACCTAAGTTTTAGCTCCATCAAAGGCCTCATGCAATGAGGTGGAAACAATTTATTAGTGACTTCCAACAAAGTCCTGAAAATTAGCAGCTTGTTGGATTTTTGTCTCTTTGATTGTTGCCACCTATCTCCAAGGTTTAGAATCCAATGGAGGAGATGAGATTCGACCTCCTAAGGTTATTTGGATGCTATTTTCTATTTAAGGAAGGAGAGAGCTCTTGGAGAAGGGGATTCATGAGCCAAGAGAGGCTAGAGAGGCTAGAGAGAGTAGGAGCAGACAGTTTTCCTGTGTGTGTTCATTTGTAAGCCTGTGGACAGTTTATGATTGTAAGCATTACTGCTATTGGAGACTCATGAGAGTTGTGATTTCAGATTGTAACTCTTTTGTTTATATTTCTTCTTATTTGAATATATTGCAGATTTGAGGATCAAGGGCTACCAATGATTTATGGATCCCTAAGCTGCAGAGGATCTACTGTATTTTGCCCATCAGTCATTGTTTATATCCAAGTATTTGTTGATTCATTAAATTGAGAGGATCTCTGTTTAGTGAACATTCTATCTTATGTTTTCCTTCTTCATTCTTCCACCTATTGGCATATAATCTTGTTTTCTGTTGAGTAGCTTTAGTGCCTTCGATGAGTAGAATGTTTGTGACTCCATTGCCCATTGATGTAGCCTACTGATCTGTAGTTTGCAACCCTCTCCCTTTCTTTCTCCATCTTGCTGATCCACCTATTCAAAACCAAAATTATCTTTTACATTCTGATGGGTGCTGAGCTTACACTTTAGCAGTCAAAGTGTGACTTTCAGTGCTAATAGGGCCGACCTCACTTTCTTGAGCCTTTTAATACTTTATTATTATTCTCTTTGGGCCGACTTCTTTTCTAGGGTTTTCACACATCTGTTTAATGGTTCTCTTACTTCTGGAATATTCTATTCTAAGTACACATGTTACACTTAGAGGTTAATACCTCCCGTAGCTACCAAAACATCAACAAAAACTGCTCAATAACCATGAGAACATAAGATGAAAATCTCACTGGAAAGCACTAGAAAATCTTACTAGCTAGGAATTACTCCCAACCAAAGTTGCTCGCTCGATCAAAGATCCACAACTAGCAAGCATACACACTGACAAGTCCTGTTTGACGCCTACACTTACATCTGACAAGTGTATAATGAAAACAAGATAGTCTCCCCCTATCTTCTCCACATCAAGCACTCCGAGTGGTACTAAGGGTTCCAATGTCACAAAATCCTAGTCTTCTTCTTTGACAAGAACCACAAGAACAAGTGCTCCCTTTGCTCCTTTAGGGTTTCTTGCAAATCTAGCTTCCCTTGCATTCATAGGAAAATCCCTCACCCCAACTCCTAGCTTGTATCAACGAAAGAACCCTAATGCTCAAGACAAGAGAGCAAAGTACAAAGAAGAAGAAGTACATATGAAAGAGACAAGTTGGCTCTACTCTCACATCTCTAATACATGATGTGATCACTATGAATGAATGAAAAGACCCTCTCCTCCCTTTATATATATGATAGGTGAGGGAGGCCAACATCAATAAAGTGGACAAGGTTCACAAACAAGCAACCTAACTAATCACTAGATAGGTGCACATGTGACGTGCTCTAACTCTAGGTGACACATATCAAGCTCCAAGGTATGTGCAATGGACATCCATCAAGCAAGGGTCCCAAGGTGAGCACTCCACAAGAAGGGTCCAACACTCCTCCATAGGTCTTCAATGCTCCAACACTACCTCCTAAGCTATGTGCTCCTGCGGGTCCATCACACCTCCATGAACACTCCTCAACCCAAGCGTCCTCAAGTTAAGCACAAGCCTCCAATGTAATCATCCCAACATCCCCATGCTACCAGGGGTTTATCGTTGCCCTCCTAAATGCCCATTGCTCCTCCAAATAGGTCATGCTCCCAAGCAAGCAACCGAGATGTCCATGCTCACCTTATGAAGAATGTGTTAAAATTATGAGCTTGATAGTAAACTGTAAGGAATTCTTTAAATTCTGACAGTACTTTGAAATTAACTTAATATGAATCACAAAGCATAATCAAGACTGAATAGCAAAAACCATGTAGTTTTACCAGCATGTAAATTCACACCACATGTACCCTGGGGAAACCCTATACAGGGAGAAAAACCCCAGCAAACAATTTCTTTTTATTGCAAAGATAATGTATGACCACTTACAAAATATCCACCATGAAAAATCTGCTCTTAAAGAACTTGGCAAGTTGACTCTAACCTGATTGTGTAACTAAGAGACCTTGCTGATATGTAATCTCCTGTTACAGACCAGTACTGAAGATGTATCTTTGTTGCCTTTAATGACTGAGATACGATGCCTCTTATGGACTGATATATCAGCTCTGATATGGACTATTATTGCTGCCTCTATTGGACTGATATGCAGCCTTTTCTTGGATTGGTATAACAAGGACTGATATATGCCTCGGTTATGGACTGATATAAGCCTCTGTTATGGACTGATATAACACTCTGCTTCCTCACCCATATGCTGCATAACAATTGTGTAGAAGAGAGGGTCGACCTCTTGCTTAAATAGGAGTGGAGCGGTAGAGAGGAGAGCGCTCGAATTAGAGACTTGAAAGCATGCTTGACATAACTCAGCTTCATACTTTAGTTCAAAAATAGAACTTGAATTTCCTCTTCAGTTACAACTCGACCTTGTCATGGCAATGCATGTTACGAGAACTCAACAATTGACTTGAGCTTGAGTCGACATGCATGCAAACTCAACATGCGCATGACATGCATGCATGCAATGCATGTCATGCATGCAATATGCAACTAGGCATGCATGCAACATGCAATTAGACATGCATGTAATGTGCAACATGCCATATGCGACATGCAATTTTGTGCAACTATGCAACTTATGCAAATTTATGCAACTTTATGCAATTCGACTTTTACAACTTGTCCTTTCACAATTTGAGTTCAACAACTCATTCAACTTGACTCTTAACATGGCAATTCAAATTTCTTCATGGTGGACGGTGTTACACGTGCCAACGCACTAGATCAATACATTTACATCATTTGCAGTATCAGAAAATTGTTTGTTTCTAGCTCATAGGAATTTTATGTTCAACCTAACTTTTGCTAGATGCCTTGACTTTTGCT
>CBVK0102543075.1:0-37788 GCA_900067695.1 Picea abies | reverse complement strand
CTCAAGTGAAGCTAACTCGCAAGGCAGCTAACATTGCAGATATTTACATGAGAGAAATTGACAGGCTACATGGTATGCCCAAGGAAATTGCTTCTGACAAAGATCCCAAATTTACATCAAAATTCTAGAAGGGATTATTTAAAGGATTTGGGACAAATCTAAATTGTAGCACAACATATCACCCAAAATCAAATGAGAAAACAGAGAGAGTCAATCAGGTGATTGAGGATATGTTGAGAATGTAGGTGATAAATAAACCATAAAAATGGGAAGATTCTCTACATTTAGTGGAATTTGCTTATAATAATGGGTATCATGCATCTTTGAAGATGAGCCCTTTTGAAGCATTATATGGAAAAAAGTCAAACACGTCGGTGAGTTGGGACAACCCAATAGACAGAGTAGTTTTTGGGTTGGAATTGCTTAGAGAAATGGAAGAGCATATGGTGAAAATAAAGCATAATTTAGGATAGGTAGAAAATTTATGAAAACAAAAGGAAGAACACATAGAGAATTAAAAGTGGGTGAGCATGTCTTATTGAAAGTGAAAGCTAAAAAGAGTTCACTTGAATTGGGGAGTTTCCCAAATCTAACAACAAGATATTGTGGACCATTTGAAATCCTAGAGAGGATTGGTCATGTTCAACAAGATATTGTGGACCATTTGAAATCCTAGAGAGGATTGGTCATGTTGCATAAATTCTTGCACTGCCTAGATCCATGTGCATACATAATGAGTTTCATGTGTCTTTGCTTAAGAAGTATGTGTCTAATGCTAGTCATGTAATTGACTGGAATGTGATCTAGGTGGAGCACGAGGGATACTTCTAGGTCCATTCGGTGTGCATATTGGACAGGAAGGTCAAGGAGCTCCAAAAGAAATCCATCGAGCTGGTAAAATTACAATGGACTTGCTACATTCCTGAGGATGCAACATGGGAGCATGAGGATGCCATCCAGGAGGAGTACCCACATATTTTTGGAGCCTTTTAAAGAATTTTGATTGTACATGTGTATATAATGCACCGCGGATAGTGCATAAATAAGGGTGAGGGGAATGTAATACCCCTAAGTTGTAAATGTACATATGTTTTATAGGTTGGTGATCCATGATGTTTTGGGTCGGAGTGCCTTTGTATATATGTTTTGGGCTAGGGTGCCTGTGTGATTATTAGGCAACAGAGCCTATATGATGAAAGGTCTATGAGCCAGCATTGTAAAATGTAATTACTTGGATATATCAATAAAATACATCATTGTTGCAGACCAAGTCAGAAGAAAGAGTATGGGGGATAGGACTCCATGAGAGGAAAAGGGGGCTAGGACTTGAGACGAAAAGGGGCTAATTCAAGGGAGCTTAAGCCAAGGAATAAATTAATATCATTCATAAGTCCTAAGTATTTATATTATGATCTTATACTAAGTTCCTAAGTGAGGAGAATGAATCACCAAGTGGAGTCAAAGTATTTCCATGAGTGCTAAGTGTCAAGATAGGAACATGCATATATAATATTGGGAATTTAGTGCAATTCACTTTCATTTAGACCATTCTATTCTTCAATTCCATCATCCGTGATTTCCTGGAGAGTGTGATATGTGAAGTTGTTATTACGCTATAAATCCTTGTGGTTTGGGTTGAAGAAGCAGGTTGTCATGCCCGTGGATCATTCTCTTTGGGTGAGATAATTGTTGGGAATATGTTTCCTTGTGTACTATCCTAGTGGGTGTTGGAACTCTTTTAGAAGCCTAGCGTTCCAAGTGCCATAGAGCTATGATACTTTCAGGTCATCCTATTTCTAAAGACTTGGAAGGGAAGTGGGAAAGCCTGAAGGATTGTGGTGGAAGAGAAGAGCGTACATTTCCTTCGGTGGGACAGGTTGTGGGGAAGGAGAAGTTATGAGTAGGAACTATTGTTGGATTTGGCACTTGGGCCTGTCCTTCGGTGGGACAGGTTGTGGGGAAGGAGAAGTTATGAGTAGGAACTATTGTTGGAGTTGGCACTTGGGCCTGTCCTTTATTGTGCTTTCTGTCAAACCTTAGTTTGCCTTAGGTAGCCTTTTCCCTCATGGAGTTATAGCCCCAACTCAGGGGTGACGTGTTGTTGAGAGTGCACGAACAATAGAGTCTACAGTTGGGAGAAACGTCTGAGGTCTATATTCACTCGATGATTTTAGTTAAAAGATAATTATTATTTTATGGGTTTATGATTTCTATGTGGTTAATTAAGTTAACTTTCTTATGGTTTAATTGTACATATTTGTGCATGCATTTTGTTTTGTTAGTTCTACATAATTGTGTTCATATGTAGGGCATATTCATTAATAAATGGCATCATAGAAATTTATGGACTAAATTGAAGGAAATTTGGAAATTCAATTTGTGACAGAATTCGGGTTTTAGTGACGGTGCCCAAGTGGGTTCCTGGGTATGTTACAACTACTGTACTTGCTTTAAAAGGAAGAGAAAGAGAGAAAAAAATGGGCATACTTTGTCATTCGATCCACTACTACGAAAAAAATGGGCATACTTTGTCATTCGATCCACTACTACCATGATGACATTATTTCCTTCAGATTTGGGTAACCCTATAATACAATCCATTGAAACGCCTTCCCAACGTTGACTTGGTATAGATAATGGTTGTAGGAGACCTGGGGTCTAGATTATCTCTCCCTTATTCTGTTGGAACACCACACATTTAGCCACAAACTTTTGAACATTAGTTTTAAGACTTGACTAGAAAAAATCCTTCTTGATGCTATGGTAAATTTTCAAAAACCTTGAATGTCCTCTTATAGAAAAAGTGTGCAATTCCAGAAGGACTTTTTGTTTCAGTTGGGAATTATTACATAAATATAGGTGATCTTGATACCACAACAAATAATTCTTCCACACAAATGTATCTAATGAACTTGGGTCCTATTGTAATTGTTCAATGATCTTGCATACCTTCTGATCTTGCTTCCATTATGATCTTGATTCTTCCACCCAATCAAATTGCAGAATAGAAATAGCATATAGTAAACCCTCTTTTTCTTCTTCTTTCATTGAACGTGCATCTTCCACCATATTATGTTTTCCTTTTTGTAGACAATTTCAAAATCATAAACCAATGTCTTTGTAACCCATTTTTTCCTCTTCTGAAGATAATCGTTGCTCCAAGAAGTACTTCAAACTATCATGATTTGTTTTGACTTTGAAGTGTCTTCCTATTAGGTAAAGGCGTTATTTCTTAGCTGCATGTAGTATGGCCAACATTTATTTTTCATAAATGGGTTTGAGTAAGTTATTTCCTTTAAGTTGGTCAATTTCAAAGGCAATAAGCCTTCCTTCTTACATTAAAATTGCACCAATGCCATCGCCTGAGGCATCACACTCCACAATAAATGTTTTTGTGAAGTCGGGTGTGGCCAGAAAAGGAGTCATACACATAGCCTCCTTAAGTTTTTCAAAATCTTTGGTTGTTTCTTGAGTCCAAGAAAATGTTTCCTTATTTAATAATGTTGTTAGAGGTGTTGCTATTTGACTATAATTCTTGAAAAAATTGCAGTAATAGCCTATCAATCCTAAGAATCCTCTAAGTTTATTCGAGTTTTTGGTTATTGGCCATTCCATCATAGCTTCAATTTAGTTAGGGTCCATTTTGACACCTTCATGAGATACAATACGACCTAAATATTCCACTTCTTGAACCCCAAAGGCAGACTTAGAATGCTTTGAATATATTTGTTTCTCTTCCAATAGTTTTAAGACCCTATAAACATGTTGTACATGCTCTTCCAAAGATTTTATATAGATTAGTATGTCATCAAAAAATACTAACACAAATTTTCTAAGGGTTTGAAAATAGAATTCATCAAGCTTTGAAATGTTGAAGGTGCATTAGTAAGTCCAAATACAATAACCAAAAATTCATAATGAGCTTCATGTGTTCTAAAGGATATTTTGGGAATGTCTTCTTGCCTCATTTTGATTTGATGACATCCCGAAAGGACATTCAACTTAGTAAATAAAATTTATCCATTCAATTCATCAATGACATGAATATGGAACTTATTTTTTATGGTTATTTTATTGAGTTGTCTATAATTTGGATACATATGCCATCAACCATCCTTTTTTGTAACCATCACCATTGGTGAAGATAAATCACTTTGTCTAGGTTGAATGGTGCCAGCCTCTAACATTTCTTGGATCATATGCTCAATCTGACTCTTTTATGCATATGAATACATGTAAGGCCTAACATTAGGTGGCACACTTCTTGATTGCAAATCAGTAGCATGGTCATGATCTCGAGTAGGTGGAAGACCCTTAGGAATCTCTCCAAATACCTTGGAATGATTGTTGATAACATTTTGGAGATCCATTGGAGTAGAGGATATAGATGTTTGAATATCTAGTGAGCACAATTGTGAAATTGCACCATGGTGTCCCTTTTTTAGTAATTGTTTCATGTTGTTAGAGCTTATCACTTTATAGGGATTCCCATGGATACCTCTAAGATCAATTTCCTTGCCTTTTGAGGAAAATATCATGAAACAATATTGAAAATTAAGGGCCTTTGTAACCAATGGACCCCTAATAAAACGTTGGCACCACCTATTTGGATTGCAATCATGGGACTATCCAATAAATACTCCCCCATATTGATCTTAATACTATGGCACTTCCCTGAACAATTTATGGTACCTCCATCTGCAATCATTACTTGAGACTTTGGTGTTGTAAATACAAAGCAATTGAGAATTTTTGCTAATTTTTAATTGATGAAGTTTGGGTACTACCAAAATCAATCAACATTGTTACCTTTTTCTTTTGATATATCCTTCTATATTGAGGGTTTGTGTTGTACTAATGTCGTCCAATGCATGAAAATTTATCAATGGAGTATTCTCTTATAACTCTAGATCTTGTGATGGTTCCAATTCTTGATTTCTTCCTCTTCACAGTCTATGTAGAATAATTTATTTTCACCACATTTAAGCCCCTTACTGTACATGTTGTCACAATTGAAACATAGTCTCTTTGCTCTTCTTTCATCCATTTGTTGAGGTTTCAACTGTGTTGGTTGAGTGAGGTTAAGAGACGAAACATGGTGCTCTTTATAGTTGTCAATGACCAATATTCTAGTATCCATATTTTTAATTTCAACTTCCCTCTTTATAAAAAAATTTGAATCACCAAAAATATATCTTCCAATCAAAATTTATGTTAATTGTAAGTTATCTAGCTTTCAAACCCTAATTTGGAGAACGTCTAGATGACTAAACTTTGTCTTGATATATCTCTTAAATTTGAGACCTTATGAGTATGAATTTTTGGCTTGTAGTACTCTTATATAACTTCTTAAACTCCTGAAAAATTCCTATATGAAACTTCACTGGAAAAAGTTATAGCAAACATGCCAAAATGACTTTCAAAAACCCTAACTTCCACAATAAATATCTCATAATTATAGTGAATAAAAATCTTTAAAAAAAAAATCCACATGTAATTTGCTAGGTCTCTTAAGGATGCAAAAAAAAAAAGATTATGAAGCTTCACCGAAAAAAACTTATAGAAAAAATTCCAAGATAACTCTTTTAAAATTGATTTCATGATTAGTCACAAACCCTATCTTCCATAGACTATATCTATGAAATTGTAGAGAAATAGAACCTAAACTTTTGACCACGTGTACTTCGATATTTCTCGTTAGTCTCCAAAAAATTTCACTATCATAAAATTCCCATACAAAGGGTTATAGTGAAAAATCCAAAATGATTCATTTAAAAATGATTTCAGGATTAGTCACAAACCCTATCCTCCATAGGATATATCTCTGAAAGTATAAAAAAGGTTTTACCATTTGTACCCTAATATTTCTCCTTAGTCTCCTCAAAATTTAGCTATCAGAAACTTCCCCAAAAAAAAATTATAGAGAAGATATCAAGATGTCTTGACTGATGGAGAAAAACATTAGGATCATAGTCTTTGATATCAAATGTTATGCAATAAATACCAAAATAGCTTGAAAATATAAAGATAAGAAGATTCATGCCTTGAGAGATAGGTTTAAATAACTCACTATCCAGGGATTTACATTGGGGTTTATGCTTAACATGGGGTTTTGTCTAGGGCTTAACACTTCTTCAATAGTCTTGGTTGGATCGACATCAATTATGTCCACAAGGTGAGTGGAAAACTCAATAAGTTCATCAAGAATCTCTACAGAGATATAGGTGATTATATTATTATAAAGATCCATGACAATATACATGATTTCACTAAACAATTTTGTGGTGATTTCAATATCATTTTTTACAACTTGTTCTATGGAAGCTTCATAAACAACCTCTTTCATAGGATTAAACACACTAACATTATCCATGCTAGTAGGATCAATAGCAGAAACAACCTTTTCCATAGAAATATATATTATGGGATCAGTAGTAGGTATGAGAGTATCAATAACAAATTTTTCAAGACTAGTAACAAGAACAGTAGAATTCACAATTTTTTCATCAACAACATTGGTAGATTTAATGAAAGAATTAGTTTTAATGTGAGGAGTAATATCTTCAAGAATTTCTTCCTTTTCCATGTCATCAATAGGATTATCAATAGACAAAGTAGTAGCAAAAGGTTTAGTGTCATCCCTATCAACAGGCCCATCAATAGGTTTTGTAGCAATAGGCTCAATAGGTTGAGGGACATCCATAGCATCAATAACAACATCATTAATGGTTTGAGTGGCATCCATATGATCAATAACAATTGTTTCTTTCATTGTTTGGTCACCTTCATGCAAAGCAAAAGATGAACATGCACACTCCTCAAGGTCTTGGACCAATGTGTCCAACCATGCCTTGGATTTATATGCCTTCATCTTCCTTCGAGTAGAATCCAACTTATAACACAAAATTTTAATTTCATTTTTTTATTTGTGATTAATTTTTAGAAATGTGTTATAAGAGGGTTTCAAATGAAACTTACCTAGAACCAAGGTATTTTTTAGGGGCAAAATATAATATATCCAAAAGGTGATTTTTTAGGATAACATTTTAAGGTCAACAAATATTTTATATTATTTAAATATCTCATATTTCGCCTTATCTTAAAACCCTGTTATTATTTTTGGGTATAAATAAGCAAAACATATATCACATAAGGAACCATACTCTCATATTTTCAAACGAATAAAAGAGTTTATTTTCAAACTTATCACACAAATTTGGAATCATATTCGCCTATTTTCAAGTGAAAGGGGATTTTTTTTTAATTTTCACCACGAGGTGTTGGGAATAAAAGATTAGTCGAGATCAACGATCTATGTTTTTCTTATTGTTTTTTAGATTCATTTACAAGTACAGGGTTGCAGTGTTCTAATAGTGTAAGCTCCAATGTTTTATAGTTTAATCTTGAATCTAAATTATTTATTTGGTTGATTTAAATTTGGTGATGTCCTAATATTACAAGCCAAGAATCACACATGAGTTGTGTTTCTTTTTAGTTTTCCATTAAAAACATATTAGATAGACCAAATTTTTGTATCCTGTTACCCACAAATTTACAAACATTGAGGCTTGCCAATCACCATCTACTATAGTTGAATAAGTTTGACACAAGAGTGACAACTCTGAAAATAAATATAGGATTTTCTAGTTATTTTTTATAGAAATGGATATTGTGTTTTTATTGTGATATTAAATTTTCCATTTTTAGTTATGTTAAAAGTATCATCTAAGAGTGATAACCATGAAAATAAATATAAGATTTTCTAGTTATTTTTTATAGAACTGAATATAGAGTTTTTATTGTAATATAAAAAAATTTGTTTTCAGTTATGTTAAAAATATCATCTTTTGATGGATAGGTGGTGGTGGTGGTTTTTGTTATTGTTGTTGTTATTATTGAGAAGACAACTTACCTTAATCAAGAAAGTTGAGTTTTGTAACTCCACTTTAGTGACTTTAGTCCCAATCCCGAATTTTGTAATTACACTTTGGTGACTTTAGTCCCAATCCCGAGTTTTGTAACTCCACCTTAGTGACTTTAGTCCCAATCTCAACATAGATATGTTATTATGTAATAATTTCATTACCTGAACTAATATGTTTTTAATAATCCTATATAGCATTTTTCAAAAAGTCCTTATGCACATTATCAAACATTAAAAGAATAAGGTAAGCAAACAACTTTTTGGCAATCTTCAAGAAATTTAACATTAGGTTTTTACAATATATCCATGAATAATCTTAGGATGTGCACAGAATAGGAAAGATAACAAAAAAACAAAATTGTAGAGGATATTAATAAAACAATGATTGGTTTGTTATCATTCCACAACGGTATTAAAAAAAAAATCTTGCTACATCTATTTATGTAACATGTTTTGTTTTAAGAAAGGAAACTAAGCAATAAAACTAAATAAATTGATTATGTTAAAGATTGAGTGTTTATAATAATAAATTAGTTGTTACATCATTTATTTCCCTTATATATTTTGCTTTATTAAAATATATTTGTTTTTCCAAGGCAACAAAGCAACCAAATCCAAAATCGAGTACAAGTTTTGTATTCATTTAAGTGAAAAATTTTGCTAAAGCGATAGACAGCTTTGCCTACTTTAATTGTTGATATGGCTCTTGATCATTTGCTCTTGTGGTATCCATTTCCCTTGTTCTGCTCCTGCTTTTGCGACTCGATCCTCCAGTAGGGTCCAGCCGGATGGCGTGCATGAGTAGTTCTTTGACCACTGATCTGGCACATGACTCTTCTGAAACTCAGGCTTCCCTAGCTTCCTTGTTCTTCCTTGACCTGCCCCTTCTTTGAGGTAGTCGTTGTTGGGGATATGGGGCTTCTACTGTCTTTCCTCCCTGCGCAAGTCTTTCCGCTTCAGGTTCCACGCAGTTTGATCTAATCGTCTATGTGCATAAAGGAATAACTCCTTTTGTGTCCTTGGGAATGTCTGTTGTGAGTGAGAATGACTCCTAGTCATTTCGGGGCTTGGGCCTAGAAATTTTGCTTCTTCGCGCGCCTTTCCTTATGCTTTGGGAGGTAGTTGTGGCGTGACTAGTATGTATTCTTCACGCGGTGTATTTGGAAAATGCACAGGGAGGGGATTTTGATCAACCTGAACTACAAGGGAAATTGCAAACAGAGTGCAGACCTAGTTTCACGACTGAAATGGGTGTCGAGCATCTGAAATTTATAACAAGTCGGGCAGAAGGAGGAATCGTGCCGGAGAACAGTGAATTCATGGTGACGGTATGTTTTGAATCGAACTGCAGATTTTCCATGGCACATCCGCACATGTAGAACACGGGTGATAAGGTTTGCAGGGCATGCATTCCATTATTTCTCAATAATATATAGGCCTTCGAGCCTCATTGTAACATAGAGTGCAGAGGCCTGTAGCTGCCACATCTCTTCTCAAAGATAAGCTACCAACGCCCTAGCTAGTTTATTTTCTTTATGTCTGTAAACAAATTTTAGTTCTTTGATATTACTGAAATGAAGTGTTATTTTCATTGTATCTTTTTATTTATGGTTATTTGTGTATTATGTTGTGTTCCTGCATAAATTTAGATCATGAAGTTTTCTCATTTAGTGCACAGTTCCTCTCAAGTTTGTAAGAAACTCGTGTTGATATTTAAAGTAGGTAGTTGAGGAATTTCAACATTGTTGTTGCAACTCTTTTGCCTCCATCACTTATGTGATCATTTCTCATGTTTCGATGCCCGAAATCCAAAATGAGCACACAATTTTCTAAGATTGGACACAAGGATGATCTGTCTTGATTTCCAAGGGTCAAAATGCTTCATAGAGGGAGAAAATGGTGGATGTAGATTTTGTAGACAAGCTTTTCCTTCAAAATTCAATTGTTGAATTATCTATCTCTACTTAATTGTTCTATAATTCCTCCTTGGAAAGTCTAAATCCTCGTGAGATAAATGTATGCTTGAATTTTCATGGCCTGAAATTGACTATAGCTCCCATGTGAAACTACAACCATTCTTTTCTCTTCCATGTGTTACATAACACACCCTTTGGTGTGAATATGGGCTTGTATGACAAAGCTTCAATGAGAGGAAGGTCATTACACGATGGGTTCCAAGTTGTACTATACAAATAGCAGTTAATTTTACCAAATTAAGAAGGGGAGGGTATCCAAAGAAAAATTAATGGTCCACATTCACCTTGATGCCATTGATCCGATGGTTGGGATTCACTCACGAAATTTCCCAGAGAAGGTGGTTGACAGGTTTCTCAAGTGCTACGAGCTATTGGCATTCACCCTGCCAAAATTCAATCTAGGGAAACAATTTATGGGTTGGGGGTTTCATCCTCAATGTATAGGATGGTAGTAGAGGCATATTTCCACATGCTTGTATCTATTTACTCATAATACCCTTAGTGAATACCAATGAATGCATGTGATTTGTGGTGGCTTCTTTAGAGTATTAACCACCATCATAAAGCACAAATTAAAACTTAAAATTCCACTTCATAAAGTGGCCTTCAAAACAAGTTTAAAATCCTAATTTCATGGGTTTAGCACTAATGAAAATGTGTAAATGAGTTTTAAAATACAAGAAAAGGTAGTAGGTTCTATCCATGCCTAATATAAAGTGTTGATACAACCATAGAAATAGATATAACAACAATAGTAAAAGCGCCAAATCAACCCCAAATTCATCCATGAATTTGGTAGAGGCTAAGCTAGTTGAATAGAAGTTTCTACTCTAATCAAATTTGACAAAAGCATAAAGTAATTATTCCCAAATTCAGTTGAAATAAAAGTTGTTCTAAGTTATTTTGGGGGCTCGCACATCTCTCCCATTAGTCCATAAAATGACATTTTTTCTCATTGTAAAGGATCGGAAGTTCAAATCAATGGAAAAGGAGGATGAAATGGAGTAAGGAGGTCATTTGATAATGAATATATACCTATAATACCACTCTTTCTACAAAAAGAAAGCAACTATTCTTCTTATTCTCCTTTATTATGTCATTCTTATTCTTCCTACATGTCGTAAAGGCATATTGTAATCATTGTATGAGCCCAGATGCTAGATTGACTAAGGAAAGATATTTAGTTCCCTCTTGATACCTAGTGTATTCCATTCTCAGAGATATTTAATGAAGAATTTCCATGGAACCAAAGGTGAATCAACCTCCCTATGGCATACTACCTCAATTTTTAAGGAACAATGGAGAACAAAAGTGAACCAAAACCCCACAACCATTTTCTTTCTTCCTGAGAACATTTTTTATGTAATTGATAGTAAGAGAAACTTAGGACAAAGCTAATTCAATCCAAACCCTATCTCTCATTTATGTTATCTATTAGAATGCAAGAGTACTTGTGTAGATCAAGTTATGGCTATGTTACACTCATGAAATAAATGATCCCAATCATTGCTAATGCATTTATTGTATCAATTTGCTTAACGGGTATTCATCTAAACTTGTTGGTTTTGTTTTAAATGCTTGGTAAGTCTACTAGTTGGAATTTGCAATGATGGGAAAGAGTTTGTAAATATCCCTCCCTTAAATATAAATTTGTTTTCCCCAAGTTACTTGTCATGTAGAATTAGATTATGGTGCCTATAGTTTAAAAGACCATTTATATGGTTAAAATATCATGAAACCCCATGTTGTTTGTCTTAATCACTCCAAAAATATAACACAAATGTTTGTTTTTTTGTTTTTTTAGGCTACAACAATGTTATCTTCCTAAAACCTGACCTCCGCCTTCCAAGAGGATGTCTTATTCATTAAGGATACCCCACCTTATCTAAGAGCCGACTCAAAGGTCTAAAGCACCAAATTATGCCCCAACACTTATCTCTATGAGAGAGGGAACAACCTGGGGAGAAACATATTCCCCAATACACCTTTTTGAATGATGATCTATTTTAGAATTGACCTCAATATCTTATGTATATATGTGATTCTTGGCCTTATGCAAGTGCTAAGCTAAGGCCCATGACTGGATTCAATCATGTAGGATGTTCGTTTTGCTGATGAAAAGGACTTTCTATCATAATACCAACATTTTTTAATCTTGCCAGGCTAAGGAAAGATAGTCGTGATTTTTACCCTATGTTTATCGCCCTTTTGCAAAATTATCAATTAACCTTCAAGAAATATGTTCTTGAGATCAATGTTGTCTTTTATGTTGATTTATGATAAAGAAAAATAAAAATATTTATATCAGAAATATAAACAGTTTGATGAATAGTCATGAAAACAGAAAAATATGAAATAAGATCACACACATAATCCAAAATGAGACCTCAAAACCATCAATTGATTTTATTCAATCAATTATGGAACACTGCCAAATACATTCTTTCATACCCAGAATGGGTAAGGACCAAGAAAATACTTAAAAGTCAAAGGTTACATTTGGTGCTTCCGAAGTAAAACCAATAATGAAAAATAAATAGATCAACAAGCCATAATTTGCCACTACCTTGACTCTGCATAAAATTCCTAATTAGCATTGAAAATCAATTCAAAAATACAATAAGAATTTACAAACTATCAGAAACAAATGATCAACCTTATAAGCATGTCAATAATCCATGCTTCTTGGTCCTCTTTGTCACCACCTTCAGTAAGACCCTGCTATCAACAAAAAGTGATTTAGCCTTTAAGTATTTCAGAAACGAATGAAGTGGTAATGTAATCTCATTCTAGAGAAAGAGAAAACCTTATTAGAGTTTGTGTCTCTATCTCCTCTCCCTTTTGTTTGTCCTTGAATTGTTCTTTTATCTCTCAAAAGCAGTTTGAGTAGTTTCAACTACCCTTTAGTTAAGTTATTAACTAATTTTAGTTAAATAAGGACAACTCATAACTAAGTATTAATAAATAATGATAAGGGTAAAATAAATATTAACCAATAGGTGGGGACCCCTTAACAAATATTTGTTTAATTTTAAACATATCCCCTTGTTCCTCCATCAAATAATTATGTATCAAAATTATTAATATATCAACATAACATATATCACAATCGGCTTGCATGAAATATTTCAAAACACACTTGTGACTCCAAATGTGAAAAGATATGCATTTATATCTCAAAATAAATATGCCAATTGTTGTCCAGACTAAGGTTGTTGCAAATATTTTTCATATCAAAAATAAATATGTCATCAAGCTGCCCCAAAAATACCGGTGTGAAATAGCCAAAAAAATTGAGTCATAGATCTGTCCAAAACATATTGTTGTCTATAAAATAAATAATCCTATCCTCAACAGTGAAATTATCAGAAAATAACATTATGAAATCAAAAATCATATTTCTTAGTGAGGCATTTTTCCTCTGTTCACTTCCCTGTGACTTTGCTACCTTTATGACCTCTGGACCTGCATGTATAGATGATTTACCTTTTGTTGTTGATGCTTATGGATGCATATCTCCAAAAGGGATATGTCTATCTTCATGCTTGGGGTGTTGGGAGTGAGAAGTAACTAAGTGTGAGGAAGTTACTAACAGGTCAGACTTAGTAGAATGGGTAGGTCATTTGCCTTTGCTAGTCTCTAGTTATTGGACTTAAGACTTTGGCTTTTTTAATGGTTGGGTTGAATGAGCATGGGAGGCTTCTGATGCAATGTAATCATAGAATTATTGTTTCTAAGGGTTTTCTAAGGAAGTATAAGGATATACACCCCTTAGTTTAAACCCTAGCTAGGTTACTTTCCTTGGGGAATAAGAGGATTTATACCCCAAGGAGGTAGTAGATTTAGCTCTTTAATTTTGACCCCATTAACCCATTAATCAAAGGCACTAGTTGTTGCATTGGAGAAATAAAATGTTGCATTGGTAAACGTGAAACTTGAAGCTTTGAAGTTCTCTCACTCAGATTTTGTTCTTTGAGCCCTAGGCTATATTGCCTCATTGAGGCGTCCTCTTTCACCCACTAAAACTTTCTTTTGTAATAAAACTAATATACAACCATTGGGGTTGCAGAAATCTAACCCTCTATAACTAGATAACTCCTAAACTAACCCTAGAAATTAGCTATAACTTTTCCCTAACAAACTAATGACCCTAGCACACTTTTTGGGCTAGTTTGTGGCGATTTTCATTGGCTAAATTTTCTGTTATAATGCTTGGTTTGATACAACCATAAGGCTTATAATTATCACTGCAATAAGCGTTTTGTGACAACCTTGCTTTTATGCTAAAGTATTTCTCTTTCATTCTTGAGTTAAACTAGTCTTTACTAGCTTGCCTCTTGCTTATTTAACTAGAATTTTATCATTTATTTTGCAACTTTTATTATCTTTTATATGTTGATATATATCACTGATTGTTGCTGAAATTAGGGACAAAAAGATTAACTTTATTTTCCACCTAACATACTGCATTCTATACTTGGTTTTCATTATGTCTCGGGCATGTATTTAATCTTGGCAGGTCACTCAAAGTAATAACAACCTCAAGTAACCCTCAAGACTCGTTACCAAGTTCCCTTTACTATCTATAAACTTGACCTTTAGGGGCATCCATTCATACATCTCATTTTCTGTCTCATTCCCCCCTAAGGTCACCAAAATCCCCCCCTTGAGGTGACTACCTCACCTCTAAAGTGACGAGAACATCTACCTCACCTCTAAAGTGGGTAGGTGCTCTCTAAGTTTTCACCATTTGGTGGTTGGGTCAAGATTTTTCCAACCTACAACTTTTGCGATAAAAGGCCCTACTTGAAGGAACAAATTTTAATGGCATAAGTAATTAATGATACTTCAATCAAGGATTAATTAAAAGTGATTTACTCCAAAAAAATAATCAAGGAAATTTCTAGAAAGGAAACCCTAACTACTTCAATAACATTGAAAGAATATTTTAAAAGGACAAGAAAAATCATTATGAAGGGGTTGGCAATCATAAGTTTCTACAATGGTGAAAATTCTACAAGAAGCAAAGTTCTATATTTCCAATATTCGACGGACTGTCCTGCTAAAAATTGTCTCTCATCTTATTCTTCTTTCCTATTTCTTTCCACCAAATATTCCATGAATGTACCAAGATCAGGGAGATTTGGGTCTGAGCAGTTATTTCTTTGAAATGTACCTATGGAACTGCATGTATAGATGCTTTATCTTTTGTTGTTGATGTTTTTGGATGCATATATCCAAAAGTGATATGTCTATCTTCATGCTTGGGGTGCTGGGAGTGGGAGGTAACTGAGTTTGAGGAAGTTATTGGCTGGTTAGACTCAACATAATGGGTAGGCCGTTTTCCTTTTCTAGGATTTGGTTCTATGACTTGAGACTTTATATTTTTCAATGGCTGGGTTGAATGAGCATGGGAGGCTTCTAATGCAATGTGCAGGGAAAACTACTTAGGTGGAGGAGGAGGTAATGGAAATGAGACTTTTGGCCATTCTTGAACTTGATTTTGAGGGGAATTAACAACATCATTCCAACCATCATTGGTTGGGATATTAGGAGGTAGTGACACATGTGGTTGAAAAGGTACACCAGAGATGCTATGATGAGGTTGGAAAGGTGGTATCTCAAGTGGAGGATGTGGTTGAAAGGCTCCTTGTCCTGCTATATTTAGGAAACCTGTTTGCAAAAGCTAGTTGAATTCTTCGAACTCATCATCTAAATGAATTGAAAAATGAAGTATTTTGTTTCCCAAAAAGTCATTTGGACTTCTCCCCCCGCCCTTGTTTCCTCTTCCATGACTTCCTCTATTGAAAAATCTCATATATAAGTGCAAGGATAATTTAGAGTATGCATACAATAGCAGGTAAAGCATCAAATACTATTTGCATAATCATAGTTTGGAAATAACTTTGACTTGGCAACAAACAATCATGTAAACAACCAAGGAAATACATGGAGGGATAAAAAAAATGTCATTCTTTCTTTGAAACACTTCATTATTTCACTCGAGTAATCATACTTTAAGAACATGTGAAATTCAATGTGATTTAGGAATATGATGGGATTTTTAATGTATAAAAAATGAAACAATGGTAGGGAAAATAATGACACATGTTCAAAAACAATATTAAATTCATCATCAATCATTCTGCAAAATCCAACTATTTTTCAACAATCACTCCATACACGTCGTGTCAAACTTATATCCACCACTGCTAATCTTTCACTCTCAAGGAATTTCTCATATATCAGGGAGAGAAATTTGAATTAAAATAGAAATGAAATTTGGGATATGGGAATAACTTACGAAAAATGAGAGCATGAGGAAATTGGCCCTGAGAAGTTCAAGCAGAGTCTATCAAACATAATGAACATGGAGTAGATCTTTTCAAAATCTATCCTTGATAAAAAAATTAATTGACTAAAATATGCCTATGTTTCCAAATACCAATATCAAATTGATGGAGAAAATATTTAAATTCCTACAACATGGGGAAGAACAAATGATAATTTTAAAATGATACATGTATCTAGGAGTCAAGGAATAATTCATGTAAAATGGAAATATGAGATGGTTTGGTCATGTATGTAGAAACAAACAATATACTTCTAAACAATCAGCTTATCCTTTTTCCAATCTCAAGAAGCCATCAACAACCATATCCAACACCAACAAAATATATTCCAAATAAAATTTGTGCAATAGTGTAATGTAATCGGCCAAGTCACATCTATTTCTTGTTGAATAAATTTTGTTTTCTCTCGAAACCTATCACATGAACCATAATCCATAGATGCTTCTCTTAATAACAACCAGTGGATCAACACACCTTATCTCACCACTATATAACCATTCATTCAAATAGCGAGGATCAAAACTGATTTGGGCATCTTTAACATTTCTAGACAAACAAAGTATAACCCTCGATTTCAAGCAGATACTCAAAAGAATCCTTAAAATCAAACTATCATCATCAGAAGGTCGATATAATGTAGAGTGTCCCCTTAAATATTTGGATTTGAAATTGAGGAGATTAATATTTCAAAACTTGTTTGATGATATATCGATCTAAACCATTTTCCGAACAATTTTTTGTGTAAGAAATCGAGGTACTAGCCAGAGAAAGAATTCAAAAATTATCAACAGTTCGAGTTTAGAACAACTTGCTAATAATATTAAACTTTAGAAATATATCACTTCAAGAGATAACCATCCACAATCCATTCAACGAAGCCAACAAATCCATAACAGACATAGTCGTTGTTCAATCCAATCGTAAACAGGGATCAAAACTGAGTCGTGGTCTTCCCTTTATATAATTGTAAGCTTAACACAATGTTAAAAGAGCGTTGCTACTGTCAGTTTGGAGAGATACAAAACCCATCTTGCAAATTTGGGACATTTATTTAACATGCAGAAGTGAAAAACCCTAGGGTTTAGCAACAATATAATCTTAAACTTCTATGTTTACGTGACATCGAGCAAGTAGAGCCATGAGATGGCTTTCGAATGTGTGGGTTTGAAATTGGATCCGATGCATTCCGTTTTGTTTGGAGATAGTTTAACCCTAGATAGAAACAACATTTCTAAGTAAAAGAAATGCAAAGGTGCAACCCCGACAAAGATACAAGAAACCCATAAGGTAGGGCTCCAAAAAAGAGGTATTTATATATGATACAAACTTTATTTTAAAACACAAAACACCATGGACTAATGTGACCGAAGGACTCATCATTTCACAGTGAAAGCTTCTCATAGTAGCGTAAACAACCGACAAGGTGACTTTTAAAGGGAAACTCAAATGGTGCCAATACAAGACAATGGTTCAAAACCCATCACTTATAAACAAAAAATATGTCAAAGGGAAAACCTCGGAGATTACTTCTAAGCCCAAACCTTAAGCACAAAAGGAGAGATATGATTTTACATTATCTCTGAATTTATGAATAGAATAGAACCAATGGAGTCGATGGGAAGAGATATTCAACAGTTCATGTGGCCATAACATTTCAGAATGAGTGTAAATGCTACAGAATGAGTCCAAGAATAAACGACATGCTCATTCACAATCAAACAGGGTTTTTTTTTTAAATTATAACTACAAACAATAACATGCATTTGATGGGTACAAGCTTAGGTAGCATACCTTACTCCAGTACTTGTATTCCCTTTGAAAAAGAAGAGTTTTAGTGTCTGCAACAATCACAACCTGTATTTGAACAACTCTGTCTTTCCGGAACTCAAAAACTCAAATGGAAAAATGAAAATGCTAAACATAGTGAGGGTGACAAACTCAACAGAGGCATCACGTTCTCAAAAACATTAACTCACGATCCAGATCATATTTCCACTAGCAGCAACCAAAAATCATAACCCAAATAACCATGCCACATATGTCAATAACACGTGTCCCATATCCATGTCATCACAATATCTCAATGTCATTTGAAACGACGACTGAAATTTACCAACCCAAATATTTTCATTTAAACCACATTCATTACCACAAAATAACACGATGGGTATAACATATCAATCTACATTATATAAGCAAGGTCGAAAAAGGTAGCAAGTGCCATGCAATATCACGATTGATTTATACCATATGCACTATGTTCAATAACTTCATACCCTTTAACGTAAACGCACCACCCTCATGTTATACAATCAATCAACTACCATATGAATGTGATATATTTGGATAGTATCAAATTTTTCATACATGTGATGAACTATACACCATGCATAACATTTGCACAATGAACCCTTTTTTCTTTTAAAATGCACCATATAACCAACTAGAGACCAAACCTATTACAAATATGTTGTTGAGACATATCAACTGTAAACAAAAGAAACTTCAGTTGCTCCATAATTTTTTGTGACCTCCTCGTATCATTTATGAACATACTATAGGTAGGATGAAATTTTTCCTAAAGTTTTATGAGTAGAACCATTCATAACCATATCAGAGAAGAAAACAATACCATTGAAAATTGTAGATGAGACCGATCTCTATACTGCAAATGAAATGCAGTCATGATATATGCTAATTTAATCACATTAGCATACAAGTGATACTCAATCCAAGGGGATATGTGAAAGTAAATGACCTTACTTCCTTCCTGGGGGGCCCACCTATAGTTATATATTTATATATCATAGATAAATAGATAACAAATTTAATTGTGCTCTGCAACCATTTGCAGGTTGGTGAATTTATGACTCAACGAGTGCCATGCTCATTAAATTTTCCATTGATCAAGATACGTATTTCACCAACGTAAGACATGGCACTCAAGGGAATCTCCTTATGTTGTTTTGGGTCAATCAAAACAATAACAAATTTCAACATCTTAATGGTGTTTGGAAAACAAAGATTGCTTTATTTTTCTTTATCATGAGAATGTTATCAATTTTATTTATGGTTCCCTAGATGTAGGGAAAGTTTACTTTAACAACATCTTAAGAATGATCATGTTCATAAATTTAGAGTTGCCTACTAGATCTATTAAATGCATTGCCAATTGGTTTATCATTATAACCATTACATCTAAAGACATGGTGAAGATGAGATTTTTCTTGATCTACATGCTTCTCATCTAAAATATAAAGGGCCTACATTATTGAGATGTTCAACACTCCTAACTTTTAGGATGAATGATGATGATATCATACATGTAAATATTTTCTAGTGTGGGTCTTCTTCCTATACTCCTAGTGAGACAATGACCCATCCGAAATTTTAGTAAGAAGTACATCAATAAAGGAATGAATCCCATGCTCCTCCATTTCCATAGTGAATTTTATATGTTCTAATTGATTGTTGATATGCTTCAGAAAATTATCAAGGATCTCTAAACCATGGGTCCATTTAACATGTGTATCTACAAAATTTAACCACCAATAAAGTTTTAAGAAAACTAAGTTAAGAACCCATTCCTCCAAATGTTCAATAAATAGGTTAGATACAATGGGGAATAAAGGTGAACCCTATCATGACCCCACTTGTTTGTTGAAATATTTCACCTTGAAAGTTTAAGAAGGTTGATTTCCAACATAATTCCACTAATATAGAAATGTTAATGTTAGTAATCCTTTTTATAACTTCCACCACTCCATTAATAGGAATTTCAATAAAGAGTGACACCACATTAATATTGACAAGAAAATATTTGGGACCAACTTACATAATCTTCATTTTATTAATGAATAACATTAAATCCTTCATTGACTGTTTTCCACCAAATGATTCATCCTTTTTGCTAGGAATTTGGATAAGTTATAGGTAGGGGACCTAGTCATGTTGATAATCGGTCCTAACATAACTCGTGATTGGGGTTTGATTATTTGATGGCCCTATTTACATCATTGGTAATTTTATTAATGGGGTTTTTAACAAGCTTTTTTGTAGCTCCTATTATTAGCCAAATGATCGATCATATTGAAATATACTTAATCCTTTTCAAAATGACAACAACCCACCCTTGTTAGCTTTCATAACAATGACGTTATGGTATTTTCCTTAAGGAATCTAAGGGATCGATATTTTCTTAATATTATTTTTAGATGGTTTTACATGTCTCTATATCACCCCGCATTTTTGTTTCAATTTCCTCTACGACATCAGTATGTAATATTTTGATTGCATACTCAATATTGCATAACATATCTTCAATTGGAATCTTCCTTATGGCCATAGAAAATCAAAGTCCTCTTTCTAGCAATTTGTGATTTCTTAGTCAAGCTCGAAGTCTAATAGGTTAGCAATCAATTTCCTTTGTTCGTTTCTAATGTTGTCTCGTGAAACATCAACAACAATCCCCTCATTATTGCTTCCTTGGTACTTTAGGTGTCATTAACAAAGTGTTTTTTAGCCCTATCTCCAATAAGAGTTCCTCCATAATCTTACCCATTAACAATCCCCTCATTATTGCTTCCTTGGTACTTTAGGTGTCATTAACAAAGTGTTTTTTAGCCCTATCTCCAATAAGAGTTCCTCCATAATCTTACCCATTAACCATGTTGTGTCATTCTTTCCAATATTCAAAGGATCCTCTTACAACGGGTACCTTAGGTTTCATTAACAACATGTTCGTTATCCCTATCTCCAACAAGGCTCCCTCAATGATCTTACTGATTAACCATGTTGTGCCAATCTTGTCAATATTCAAAGGATCCTCTCACAACAGGTATAACCTCTATGTTTTCCACCAACATATCCTCCATGGTTAGAAACATTATCATTCCTTCTCATTTCAATCTTCCATGTTATCTTATTTATATCACTACATCCAAATCCATCATTGGTGTTGTTCTTAACATTGTGTCCTTCGGTATTACTGAGGTTTCTTCCATTGCCTTCAAAATGCCATTCTTTGTTGACAAACAAGTTGTTCCTCCTATCACTCCATCTTAATTTATCATCAATATTATTGTTCCCATCATTTTCATTATTTATATCACACAATCTCCTACTTCATCATATGTGTGCTTGCAATTACTATCGTTTCTTCAATAATTCCCATCTACGATGATGTCAATTGTAACATTATCATTCATGTCACTATGTGCAAATCCAACATTTTCAGTGTTCCCCATGATGTTTTCATCGTTGTGATCCCATCCTCCTACTTCACCATAACAATTCTAGTAGTTGTTATTGATACCTTCAAAGATCATATTTTCCACGTGCTCACCCAAATGTTTGAGGTTCAAGTTTTCAACATGCCAATAATCCTTGTTCCATCCAACACTTCATCCTCTTACCATATTATTTTCATTTGTTTTACCAATATCATTATCTCTTGCATTGCTAATGTTTCCCCACACAATTCGATCTTCTCATTAAACTTCCCATTACCATTTCTATTTTTTTTTTCAAATTATCAAATCTTTATTTATTATCTTTGGTCATGTTTGTGGCATCATATAAATGATAATCATGTCTCCATTTCTAAGATAATTGTATTTTTGGGGTTTAATGTTAGTTTCATTACTACCAAGATGCCAATAGTGCTTATTGTTTCCATTTCTTCTAGAATGCAAATCTTTGAGAATGTTGTTCATCCTACTATTAGTGCATTCAACTTAAGCACCAATGTTGTTCCCAAAATCACATTAATTTTTGTCGTTATAAACCCCTATTATTAGTGTTTATTTCCTCATTGATAACAATTTGGTATGGAATTTTTCCTATCATTGCATCATACCCCAACACTATTAATGTTACCACCACCACCTCCATTGATGGCCTCATGTATTACTACTTCATTATATCTATTACATTATTTTTTGTTGTTTCTTTGAGAACTCCATTTTAATCCAACCCACCCTCTAAAATGATTATCGTCATTGGGGTTCTTGTTGGAAACTTACCTCTTATCATTGTTGTACCTTTGAGGTTCATCCTCATTGTTCCTCCTTCTAGCATGCCACTTTTTTTCATTATTGAGAGAATCTTATTGATCATGTAGCAGTCATCCAAACTTGCAAGTATTATTCTATTTGGATTTCATTCCCTCTCTACCTTATTTCAATGTATAACAAGCATCAATCTTACCCCATAAAAAATGAATATCTAGATTTTCCAAAAAAACATGAATCTCCAAAATACAAATGTTTCAAGATCTCATATAATCCTATGGATTAATTAAGCACATATCAAAGTCAAGTTGATTCTTCTTAAGATTAAATCATTTTCACTATTTAATTGTAGATTGTAGATGAGGAGAATCTATGACTTGAGAATATGTATTATCAAATTTTGAAATTGGAGGAACAATGTGAGAAGGTCATATCATCGTATAGAAAGATCAAGATTATGATATTAAGAGGTATTCAAGTCACAAAAATAACATTTGAATTTCATGAGGCACAACTAGTCTTGTCAAATAAATCTCATTAGAATCCTTTTTCTCATTAAAAAAAATTGTTTCTCTATGACTTAACCCTTACCCCATTAAGAAGAATTTGAAAAAAATGTTTCAAATTACATCATAAGCATGGTATTGAGGTACTTTAACCCTTACCCCATTAAGAAGAATTTGAAAAAAACATTTCAAGTTACATCATAAGCATGGTATTGAGGTACTTGTTAATGTGTAGCAACTCAAACATTTTTTCTTCTAAATAACCTGAAGTGTTTTTGATATATAGTTGTAAATATTATTTTAAGTTTTAAGTTTTTATTCAATTTGAGTTTAACATAGATTTTGAGATTATGTTGTATCATTAGTCCCAACCCTAGAATTTAAGTTGTTGAGGATAAATGTTACTCCATTTTGCTACAAATATGTTTTTCTCGGTTTTGTCTACTCCACAAATGGGGTACTTTCATGTGGTTAAAGATACATGTTTACTCATTTTTGAAGTGTTTTAAAAAAAAAATTATAAATCTTTCTCAATTGTAAATGTGGACTTCTCTTTGGATTTTAAATAGTTAAGTATTTGTATATTTGTTTGATCCATATCCCTTTAAATGTTTCATTGCTCCTAAGTCATTTTGTAGTCAAAATATTTTCATTGTAAATCATAATGCGAGTGATCTAGAACCAAAAATCATATAAGTCTCACACCTTCTATTAATGTATGTGTCTTGATACACAATGTCATTGCTCCTAAGTCATTTTGTAGTCAAAATATTTTCGTTGTAAATCATAATGCGAGTGATCTAGAACCAAAAATCATATAAGTATCACACCTTCTATTAATGTATGTGTCTCGATGCATAATGTTTGTAACATTTATTTATTATCATTCATTTTATTGTCATCCTTTCCTTTCCTAAGTGTTAACAAGCTCTAAAATAATTTTAAAAATCAATTATTGAGAGTCTCCTAGTTGGTTAAGAGTTAGTATTTTCATTTAATGCTTCATTTGCATCCACTAATCCAATGAGTTGACTAGGTTAGGGTGGCCCTCTACACTAAGTGATTTTTTTGGGTCAAGTCAAATTAATTGGGTCAAATCGATTAGGCTAAGAAAGGTTCTCACATTATAAATCATCCATGATTTCCCAATTGTCTAACTGGGTTAATGCAGGCCTTGCACTAAGACCCGCCAATGATTGGGTCAGTGGATTTGAGTTAAATTGATTAATCTAGAGGATAAGCACTCAAGATAATAAGGAGTTCTTGATTCCCTAATCACCATACTAGGTCTTTCTTTTGATCTAGTTACCGAAGATTGGGGAAGTATATGTAGCTTATCAAAAAGCCTTAACAACTTGATGGTTGATCCCCAATTAAGCCATTGTGAGTAGAAAACCAATAATGAATTAGAAGAATACCTTAATCTCCTGATGCTTGATCTTTAATTATGCCACCATGAGGAATTATACTGATAGAAGAAAGAGGAAGGAAATATCACCCTAACAATTGACTATCCATGTTGACCTCAAATAGTCATTTCAAGGCCCATGTGGAATTATGGCATTGATAGTTTGCACAATGAGTGGGACAACTAGTTCCTAGGTAAACCAATTAATAGGTAACACATGTTCGTAAATCAACAACCTTTACACATTTAATAATTTTTCCTAAATCGTCTCACAAGTATACATATTTTATTTTATTTTATATAATAATTAGGGTGTATTCCACATCCATACATTGATTAGGCTAGTAGAAATTGTGGGTTATTATGACAAAACACCTTTATCTCCCAATCAATAATCATTAATCCATCCATCATGGAGGTCAAGTCATTGGAGAATGAGATAAAAGGGAAGAATCATTCTACATATTTACTAATTATATGGGTCCCAATAAGTCATACCAAGGTCCACTTAGTACTTATGCTTCCTGAACATGCATATGCAAGAATGACAGCTAGGATTAAGGATCCTTTAATATATAAGTAACACATGTCAACTGATATGGAAACTTAAGTAAAATTTAGGCTTTCATGTTAATTGTGCCTAGCTCATGTGGTTGTGGGATGGAGTGTTATCCTCCTGACCCAAGTTCTATTCTCGTAAAGTGATATGTTGAGCTCATAATGAGTATATTGTTGAAATAACTTTGATCCCTATTGTTGACTTGGCCTTGTGCTTTGGAGGATCTAGAGTTTACTCTAGGTGCCATCCTCAAAATGAGGGGAAATGCCTGAGAATTTATCATCACTCTTAATTGTTTATCCAAAACTATTTCAATTAAAAACACATTAATAACATTACAATTGTTTATAAAAAATAGGAACACGGTTATAAAAGATAAAGGACTCATCAACTGCAAATGGACATCTATGAGATAAATTTAACAATGGAAAGAGACAGACATGAAAAAACAAAATGAGGAATGAAAACTCACTTGATTGGCAATATGAATGAAACAACCATCCAACAAAATCCCATAATCACTTCATCTACCTTGTTATCACTATGTAATTTCCCTTAGCTGTGCGAGGGAAACCATGGAGGTAACCACAAAACACTTTGGTCTTGGAATATGGCCTTTCCAAATGATAGAGAGCTCTCTCAATGTAAATTAGGCTCAGTGATCAGATCTGAAATAGAAATAAGGTTTTAAGATGTGGTGGCATAGCAGAGAGAGAAATCCATTGGGCATGGAGTCAACTTTTAAAGCAAAGGGAACTATCAATGATTGGTGGGTAGAACTATCAGAGAAACAGAGGCTAGGTAGGTGATAATATTTCATTGAAAATATTGTTGTTGTAGAATGGAAGAAAGAGAAAACAAATAACTACATTCAAAGCACTAGCTAGGATGAACTTTGATTGAGTTAAGAAGAGATAATAGTACTTAAATTGCTTGAATCTAAAGCATCAATACCAGATGAATTTCAAACTATTAGCTTTCCAATTTAGGTATATGAAGGTTGTAGATGAAATGAGAAAAGAAAATAGGAAATACATACATGAGTGAGAAAAACACACTTCAGATAACCACCACAAGAATCTATGGTATGAATAGTACTATACTTCTGCACTAATATTTCATTTAACTTTAGAAAAATTACAAAAACTTTCAAGACAAATGTCCTCTACACTTATGCCAACTCCTTTAGTCAACAAAAATTACAAATATATATAGAAAATATGATTCCATAAGCTGAGGAGGTCGAGTTCAACTCCTTCCCAAAGTTGGATCCAGTTACAAAATTATAGCAACATGTTTAGAACTGTCTACTAGGAAATAGGAATCAATTTTCTGGAAAATATGGGTCAAAGATAACATCATATCTCTTGAATCATGATAGATGTTACAAAAATGAGAGAGGTTTTTGTATATGAACGCATTATTTAGAAAGACCTCTTTCAATTTTCGAAAATTCCTCTCCAGAGTATCGGGATCCATGCCCAAAGATAATGATTAAAACAAGAAACCATTAAATGTTTAAATCTGAAAAATAGGATGTAAACATCCATTCAAATATTCCAAAACATGACACTTGTGAATAAAATGAGAGAGGTTTTTTTGAATGGGCTTGTTCTTGACAAAAGCCTCTTTCGGTTTTCAAATGTTCCTTTCCAACGTCTCAGTATATGTGCCCAAAGATAATGACTAAAACAGGAAATCATTAAATGTTTAAATCTAAAAAATAGATTGTAAAGATCCATTCAAATATTCCAAACCATGACACCTGTGAAGAAAATCAGAGAGGTTTTTGTGAATGGGATCGTTCTTGACAAAAGCCTCTTTCAGTTTTCAAATATTCATTTCCATGTGGTCAGAAAATGAGTTTGAAGTTGACTGCAAAAACAATCATTTCCAGAACTTTGCACAACGAACTTGCGAAGCAAGTTTCCTTTTGACATTTTCTTTTACTATTTGGCTTTGATTGATGGATGAAGGTCATTGATTGATAGTTTGACACTTGAGATGATGATAAGCATCCCTAGGACCACTTCATTACCCTTTCAAACACCTTTTTCTTCAAGATCCTAATATATGTCAAATACTCATTCAGACTTTGACCCTTGAGCAAATTATAGGACACTAAGATACCTAAGGGTTTATGACATGTATACATTCGGTTGAAATAGTTATGGTTCGATTATCTTTTTATTTATTTTTTTGTCTTTATTACGCTACTTCCTCTTAAAGGCAATTTTGTACATAGATCTTATACATTTTTATATGATTCTTGAAGGGAACGCCGCTTTTATTCAAAACCAAAAAATAGAGCAAATCTACTTGTTTTCCTAGATGCATTGGACTTTTTATTACTTTAGAGGGTTGGAGTTATAAATGTTATTGTTTTAATTTAATTTAAGTAACCAAAAATATATTCAACATGAGAATATGCCAAATGCATGCTCCCATGGGTGTGAACAAGTATATGAAATGAGTGTTAACAACCAAATTAATGATATGCTTATAATAATTAGTATGGTTTATAAATATTGTATGGTGTAGATAAAACAATTTTGAGTGTGTTAGATTCATTTACCATTAAACAACCTACTACTAATTTAGTCTTGAGGAACCTTAATGGAAGTTATTGTTTAAATTTCATTTTATATTGTGATGTGATATGCATGTTAATAACTAAGTTAATTATATGATTACAATTGATATTATATTTTGATTTTATTCTTATGTGATTTTTTAAGGTGTAGGTAAAACAACTTCACATGTAATGGGTTTACTTGTGATTTTGTGGGTTGTTCCTAATTTATCCTTGAGGAACCTTATCAAAGATTAAACTTCAACATCTAGATCATATCATAATGTGAAATGCTTGTTAACAATCAATTTAATGATATACATATACAAAACTTCCATTGTACAAACCCAATGAAGAGCATATGTTTCTTTGATATGTAGAGAAATTGTACATCACTTTGCCTATAGTTATCCATCATAAATAAACTTTTCCATAATTAAGGTAAGTAAACAAATTGTTTGTTTACTTAAGGTAATTAAGGTAATTAAGGTTGGATCCTTTGGTGAGGAGTAAGGAGTTTCTACTTAGTGGGAAAAGTTAAATTATCGCAAGGGTTGTTCCTAGAGCCATGGGATCACCTTAAGGTAGTGGTCAAACATCTAGTTGCACCCAAAGATATACTATTAGATGATCTTATGACCCATGCACACATAAGTGGAAAATCAAATTCATTACACTTGGTATAATTAGTAGGCTAGGCAAAAAATTCAGTAAATAACTCTTCATGTGGGAATGGTAAATTTCCCACTTTTGGACTAATATCTACCAGTCTAAGCTCTAATTTGACCCTTTTGTTTGACAACTCAAAAAGGATAGTGAGGCATAACAACTTGTTTGATTGGAAAAATTATATGGTCCTCAAGAGGCTCTTCATCGATGTATTGGACTTTTTTGAAAGAAGCCCCTTTTAATTCAATATTGTGTATGACTTTCTCCCTAACTTGATAGAAGGAAATGTTTGTTTCTTTGTGATAATGATGAAGATAAATTTATGTCTCCTTCATGATTCATGTATTTGACAATCCATATAAAATTTCACTCATTATGCTAATTACTTCTACTTGTACCTCACACATTTGATTCTTAGAAAGCCATATGTGAACAAAACTAGACCACCTCGAACTAGTTGAAAATATATGTGGGAATGGATCAATGCATATTATTCTTGCCAACTAGTACACTGCATTAGTTGGGTTTTTCATTGGTAGATCTCTACCAATTATTTGTCAAACTACTAGTTGAATTCTATTACTATGGCTCCAAAGGTTTGCAAACCGATGAGTGCATCAAAATGCTCATTTACCAACCTTACAAATTTGTCTCTTAGAGAGGTGGATTTTCTAGTTAATGCAATCGTGTTGTTAGACTTGACACTTTGCACTTTGGTTTTACTTTCGAACCAACAATATCTTTGTCCTTTGATCAAAGCTCCATATGCATTCTCTTGAGTTTTGCATTAGATAATTCCATGAAAGCAACACTTGACATGCCAATAGCCAATGGGTGTGAAGCATCAATATTGGAAATAAATTCTTTAGTTGTCTGCATCTGTATTTTCATTTTATTGGCTTGATTTTTAAGTTAACCTTTTGAAATATCGGTTATGAAAATTGAATGTGAAAATATTATTGATTGCCATCTTGTGAAACTTTAATTGTTTAATGAACCAAGGTGCTAATCCAATCGTTTGACTCAATGACTTGATTATGGCTTCCTCATCTTGTGTTCCATCAATGCCTTTGTTGTTATTCAACGAACTATTGCAATGTAGTTGGCATTCATAATAAATTATTTGATTCTATTGACATAAGTTTTCCCCTAGGTTAGGGGAGACTAATTCTTTGGGCACAATTTCTTTTGGTGGTTTGATTTCCCATACACTTCATGACTCGAAATTCCCTACCTTTTCACCCCTTCTTGATGCTCCTTTTATATTTTTTGAATTAATATTTCCTCACACTTAGGGGAATTGACTATCCTCTTGAAGGTTACCTGTTGGTTAAATGAGGGTCCAAGGTCCTTCAAGAAGAATGACTCCAATACTTATTTACTTCTTCATCCTTCTACCTATGTGCCATTCTTGGCCCTCCTATATAATTTCTATTGCTAATTATATTGGTGATAAAGCCTCCAAATCAAGTCTTAAGATATAAAGACATTTTTTACCACATGTAGAGGATCATGAACCTTGATTGGATTTGATAAGAAATATTATCCCTTAAACTCTAAGGCAAGTTTGTCACCTTTGGCTACATCCACTATCTAATATTCCTCAATAATAAAGGGCATGTAAGGCTAGGGTTCTTTTCCACTATTTTTAAGAGTCATAGATGCTCCATGCAAGGTGGTTTGTAAAGCAATCTCTTGAATCAATTCTCTAATGGGCATGTTCTTCAACGACATGCAGGGAGTCGTAGATGCATCATAAATCCTAACATAGCAAGTTTCATCTTGCACATACCAATCCATAATTGACTTTGTCTCCTTGATGGAATCAATAGTAAACACCTTGCATTCTTCATAGTAAAGGCTTTCATGTAGAGTGACTAACATGTAATTGCAAATGTTGGAATATTGTTGTTGATACCTAGTCTTCTACAAAAACCGGTAATATACATGCATTAGGTCAAATGTAGGTTCCCACCACACATCGTATCTTGAAAAAACTAAGCATGCACAAACACAATCCATAATGTACAAGGCCATGAAAACTCATCTTGTTTTTCCTTTCCTAAGTGACTTAGATTTTTGGAAGGTATGAATGAAGCTACTTGAGATTAGATTTTCCCAATTGAACATGCGCCATGCTCCATGACCTCATATATTGTTGGAACCCATCTAATCCATAGGTGTTGAGTATATGGTATTGTATACATTCGGATAATCAACACTACTAGGTCTCTTATTTCCTCTCACAAGTTCTTGACTAAATCTATTATTAGTGGTTCTTTTGAAAGGTTTGGATGGAATCCACCACTAGCTAACTATCTTATGCACATTTTTTTTTGTGAACCTTTCCACCCATGCCTTGCTCACAAGAATTGTGGAAAACATAAATTTATAAATCTTGTGGATGCTTACATCATTGAAGTGGGTAATAACATCACCTCCTAGAGACTTTAAGGCACACAATGAGCATTGAAATTCTAGATTATATTCTAGATGAAATCACCACGGGTACACAAGTCCTCCTTGGTTGCTACTTGATGAGCATGAGACTTTTTTGGACAGGAAGTCTTGAAAACAATTTTTGTAGTTTTGATAAAGTGTTGAGGAAAAATCCTAAGTATATGAAAAGTGTGCGAAGGAAGAAGGAAAGTTAGAGAGCGTGCAGCTGAGGCGCATCTAGCAGGAAAGTGCGCAGAAGGAGGAAAGTGCGCAAAAGGAAGACAACCTGAAACTTGAAGAATAAATCTAGAAGTATAAAGCAAGGAAATAAAGCATAACAGAAGAATAACAACCCGGCATTCTAGAAATAGAAGAACAACAGAAAATCAGCATGACGGTTGAAAAGAAGAAGAAAGGAATCAAACAACTAGTTCATTGAGTTGGCCATGCATTGTAATAGGATATTTTTGGGATGAATATATTAAGGTTTTTATTCCTAGCTTTTGATATAAATACGTAAGGGTTGGGAGATTAGGGGTCAGTTGGTTCAACTAGGTATTATTCTGATGAAGTTCGGTTATGATAGATTAGGTTATGTTACAGTCTGATTGATACCAAGTTCCATAGTTCTTGAATGTAGCAATCGATGGTTGAGAAGAGTTAATAAAGGAATGATAAAGATATGTTACAGAATCTTATGTTGTTTGTTTTTCATGTTTGATTCTGAATACTATTTGCATGCATCGTAGAATAGCTTCATATGATAGTTAAGTATGGTGCAATGATTCATGACTGTGACAGTAACAAATCTATACAATAAACTGGAATATGATAAGTATAGGAATCTGAATCATGAGTAAGTTGATAACAAAACATGACAGAGTTATGCGCACAACATAATAAAGAAGAATGAACCGAATGTTTTCCTCCCATTCCCTTACTACTGCAGAAGCCTAGTTCTTATAGTCCCCATAGATACCTCTGGTGAGACTTCATCTGCGTAAGTAGGTGATGTCGAAAGGGCTGGTTTCTGGTGCATTTTGTTGGTCTTAGATAAATGGAACCTTGGGTCTTACAAGTCATGCACATAAGAGCACCAAAAAATGGTTTTTTTGCTAGGACCGAGACTTTACGATTAAGGGGATGTTTTGGAGGCTGACTGAGAAGGAGATATTAGAATGGTTGGAAAGGAAGGAATGAGAATTTGCACGACAAGAGAACAGAAACCCTTATATGTGTGACAAGCAATGGTTACAAAGGTGTGTTTTCACATATCTGCATGAAATTTTCTTTGGTGAGTTTCTAGTTATTTTGACAGAGTGGCTAGAAAGATTAGTGGAAAAAACTGGAAGGTTCAACGCCGCATCGCCAAGGAATTGGACTCCCAAATTGGTAAGACAATTGAATTCTATAAGTAACCCGACTACTCGAGAAGTTGATTTTTGGTTGGATAGCGTATTAGGTGGGTATGTTACAGAGTTTTCAATAGATTGTATTCATTCATACAGTGTTGCAAAAAGGGACTTTTACAAATGTCCATGTAGGAGGTTATTGAAGTCATTAAATACATGGATGAAGATGTTATTGTATGAAAAGCACATGATGGTAATGGAATTCAACTGCTAAGGGGTTTGCGTAAATAGGGGAACCGAGGGATGACAGGAGGATCATCTGAGATAAGGAAGCAATGAAAGAGGAAGGGAGGGACTGAGGATGAAAGAAGAATATATACCAGAGGAAGGATATGAGTTTGGAGAGTTGCGCAGAGGGATGAGGTACAAGAGGAAAAATATTGAGGCTGAGAGAAGAGAATTGTGTAGTGAGCAAAATGGGAGAGAACCTTGTGCACTAGTCCGAATCATGGAGGTACCATACCTATGGGGAGAAGAAGAGGAGTTCCAGTCCATCATGATAATAGAAGAGCCAACAAGTCCTGCTCAGACAAGATCATGCATCGAATCCATGACCTTGTGTGTGTCACCACAATCAGAAGTAACGTTTGAATATTTGTCAAAAGCAATTGTAGTTAGACAAGGAAGATTGAGTAGTATAATTCATAATAGTGGAAGTAGTGCACAGAGTTAGAATTAGACTCAACCTGCGTCACCAAGAGGAGGGACTACATCGAACAACATGGCCAGGGTGGATACTACTCTTAGGATTCCTGAGTTCCAAGGAATTGGGTCATAGGACCCAGAACAACACTTGTTTGTTTGCAAGACGACTTGGGCTGCACAGAACGTACATGATGAAGTTGTGAAGATTGTGTAGTTAGCGACAACATTTAGAGGTCATGAGCTAGTATGGTATATGAATTTACAGAGCACCAAGCCTAAAGGAAAGGCCAGGACATTGGCAAATATTAAGCAAGAACTACTGAATGAGTTCAAGAAGCCAAAGTCAAAGTCGCAATACATCACAGAATTGAAGGAGATCAAACAAGTACAAACATAGTTGGTATGGGATTACAACCATAGATTTAAGGATATGATGGGTAGATTAACTTTCCAAATCCCAGATCAATAGCACCAAGAATGGTTTATTGTAGAGTTGCTACCACACATTCATAAGCCATTGATCTAACAAAAGGTTGTGTCATAGCCCGAGGCACTAGAGATTGTGATGAAACTAGAGTCATCTTCGTTGGGAGACAGTGGAGGAATGGCACAAGTTCAGCCTCAATTAGCTGCATTGACAATTTGACTAGCAGAACTAACAAAGGGAAAGGAGAAACGTGAGCAAGTCTTGTGTAAAAAATGTAGGACTAAAGGCCATCACAAGGATGAATGCCCAAAATTTGTGCAATATTTGATGACAGGAGCACTGAATCCCTTGCCGAGAGGAGGATACTGCAAGATATGTAAGAAATGGGGCCATCACCCAACTGAGTGTCCACTACTATAGAAGTACCATAGTACGCCAAAGAATTTGTTTTGCAATTTTTGCAAATCAATAGGACACGAGGAGAAGGACTGTCACACGTTCGATTTAATGAGGGAGCGCACATCTAATATGTACATGATCCATGAAGAAAATTTTGCAACAAAAGTGGGGGGTTCACAATACAATAATCAAAGAGGTTTCAATCAAGGGAACAAGGAAACTTTGGTCGAGGCCGAGGTAGAGAGAATTTTGGAAGAGGAGGAAGAGGACTAATTATATGTTACAACTATAATCAACATGAACACTTGGCCCGCAATTTCCATAATCCATGTATGGCGTGCATGTATTGCAGAGCATTGGATCATTCGACATAAGATTTCCCCCAACTAGTTGTGAAGTGGCAAGCCAGAGGAAACCATAACCCAAATCCGAATTAGAATGTGCAGATGATATTAGCCGAAAGACACAATGAAGGACACAAAGTAGTCGTTGTTATGTACAAAGGATCTAGAATAGGGAGTGATAGGACAGATGAAAGAAATTCGACTTAACAATGGTTAAGAAATTTAGCAGGGCCTATGTCAGACTTTGATCCTCAACAAGAAAAGGTGGCATATCAGAGTGCAAGGAAAGAAGCACTTGGAGTGGATTGGGGAGCATCAACTATCAGAGTGCAAGGAAAGAAGCACTTGGAGTGGATTGGGGAGCATCAACGTTAATGACACCTCATGAAGAAGATCACACAATGCCAGAGAAACCAATGGGGAAGGTAAGTATGCTAACCAAATTCTTGAGAAATTGTGTAGAGCTAATCAAAGATGAGGTTTCACTGAGTACATTATACGACATGATTGATCATTGCACAAGAGGAAGGGAAACTCTTGTCACACAAAGGATGGTAAATCAGGTACTGCAGAGGAAGCGAACTAATGAATAATTCAAATTCAATGCGCAGATTGGAGAGTATGATGTGGATAATATTATTTTGGACTTAGGTTATGATGTGAATGTGTTACCTAAGCAGACATGGGATTTGATGGAAAAACCCAAGTTGGTATGGTCTCTTGTTCAGCTAAGGCTAGTGAATCAACACAAAATAATTATGATTGGTTGGTTAACAAGAGTACTTGTGAACATAGATGGGGTGTGCAGCATGGCAGACTTTGAATTTATTGAGATTGTGAATGACAATCAACCATATCCAGTTCTGATGGGACTGGAATGGGCTTTTGATAACCAAGCGATCATCAACTTGAAGAGGAGGGAGATGATATTTGAAGTTTTAGATTTGAAAGTTACTGCACCCTTGGACCCATTAGAAGGGAAAAGATACATATAACCAACAAGAGGGAATGACATTGACAATTTATATAACATGATTACGCGGATGGAGGATTATGTCAACCCGAAAATAGATGGTGTGTTGAGTTGGTGAAGTATTAGTTCATGTGTGTCAGATTCTGAAGAAGGTCTAGAGCATTGGCAACAGATAATGTACGAAGTGTCAACTAGACGATGTGTGCACATCACCCGATCCTTGCACTAGATTGGAAGAGAGTTATCTAATCCACCCAGGTACGATGGATTAACTGATATAAATATGTATGTAAAATCATTTGAGTTGCAGGTACCCAAACAACAAATGATGTTAGCATTGGATGTGGTATGAAAAGAGACTCTAGCTAGATGGTGGGATACACATAGAGAGGGAATGAAAGACTGGTTACGATGCAACTGACTATTGCAAATAAGGTTTGGAACTGAGGAAGAAAACATTACACATAAATATACAGGGGAGAGTGACAGTCCAAGGCTTTGTGGGATTCAATAACAAAGACAAAGTGGATGCACAGATTTATACACACAATGGACACAATTCTGAAGAACTAGTATTTGAAGTTGGAAATGCACAGGGAGACAACAAGACGGGAAGAATTGATCTAGAGGTTCAAACTCACGTTTACATTTGAACATGAATCTACATCCATAGATGTAGTGCTATAGGCGATTCAGACGAAGATCTTCTTGGAAGAAGAGACGATGGAGGTGATACTAGTATGCAGTGAGCACAGAGCCAAGATGATTGTTCGTGAGTTACTGGAATGCTATAATGTAGCTAAGGAAAAGTATGATGAAAAGGATCTTAGGAATGTACAGATACCTGAGACAGAAGGAGAATGATCCATAGAAGGTTCGGATCTCGAATCCTTTACATATACATAGCCGATAAAGATGCGAAAGCTAAACTTTGGGACAATAGAGAATCCCAACTTTGCGCAGATAGGGGACTATTGGAGTGAGGAGACAGTTGAGAAGATTGCAGACTTACTGTGAGAATACCAGGACCTATTCCCAACGAATTTCTCAAGGGTGAAGGGAATAATAGGAGACTTAGGCAAGATGAAGATCCCATAAAACCAAGAGCTAAGTCAGTGCGCCAGAGGTATTACAAGATAAATCTGAGGTATAACGAGAAGGTACAAGATGAAATAGATAGGATGTGAGACACATGAATCATTGAACCGATAGAAGAATCTAAGTGGATCAGTCCGTGGTGGTGCAAGACAAGAAGACAGGAGGAATCAGGATCTGTGTAGATCTAAGGAAGTTAAATGGCGCATGCTTACATGACCCATTTCCAACACCATTCATGGATGAAGTACTGGAGAATGTAGGAGGCTAGGAAACTTACACTTTTATAGATGGATTCTTTGGGTACCATCATATAAGAATCATACAGGAATATCACCACAAGACAACTTTTGCAACAGAATGGGGAAGTTATCAGTACATGGTTATGCCCTTTGGATTGAAGAATGCCCCTGCGGTTTTTTCCAAGGTAGTGGTTGAAACATTCAAGGAGTTCATCCATAAGTTCCTAGAAATCTACTTGGATGATTGGACGATGTTTAGTCTATTGAAGGATCATATAGAAGTTCTTAGTCTTATGTTGGATCGGTGCAGAAAGTGTCAGATTTCGCTGAACTTGAAGAAGTGCATTTTTATGCACCGTTTGGAATTTTGTTGGGACATGTAGTGTGTAAACATGGACTATTGGTAGATCCAGCTAAGAGCACGGTCATTTTGGAGTTAGAACTACCTACATTAGTCAAACAACTGAGGGAGACGTTGGGACATACAAGTTATTATAGGAAATTTATCAAGGGATATGCGCAGATCACAGTGCCGATGGAGAAGGTACTAAAGAAGGAAGCGAAGTTTCAATGGAATGAATATTGTCATAGGGGGTTGGACACTCTGAAACAAAAGTTGGTGACCGCGCCAATTTGTTTTTCCAGATTGGAACAAGGAGTTTCATGTACATTTGGACACATCATCCATAGCATTGGGCACAATACTATCCCAACCAGAGGAAGGAAACATAGATCACCCGATTGCTTTTGCAAGCAAGAAGTTGTCTATAACAGAGAAGAACTATACAAACACAGAATGGGAAGGATTGGCGATGGTCTATTCACTACAAAAAATCAAGAATTATCTAATGGGATCTCACTTTAAGATGTATACAGACCATTCTGCATTAAAATACTTAGTCAACAAGCCAGTGTTGGGGGGGAGAATATGCAAATGGCTCTTATTATTTCAAGAATATGACTTTGAAGTCATAGTGAAACCAGTGAAGTTGAATGTAGGACCGGATCATTTATCACACATATTCTCAGGGGAATATGCAGGAAATTTAGATGACAGTTTCCTAGATGTGCAGTTATTTGCAGTAAGGATGGTGGATGATTATTTCTCGGACATCGTACAGTTTCTAAACATAGGCATGGCTCCATCCAAGATGATCGTGGCACAGAAGAAACAACTGGTAGTGAAAGCAACAAATTATCAGTTGATTGCCGAGAATTTATACAAGATGGGGGTAGATGGAATACTGAGACACTGTGTGTTGGAGCATGAAAGGCCGGTAATACTTGAAGAAACACACGATGGAATTACTAGAGGACATTATGCGGGGCAAGGAACTGCACATAAGATTTTGGGTGCAAGGTTGTCGGTCATGTGATGTATGCCAATGAGCAGAAAATCCATCTGGGAGGGACGAAATGCCTTTAAATCCACAAGTGACGTTGCAATCATTTGAGAAATGGGACATAGAATTTGTGGGGCCAATCAACCCACAAGCAAGAAGATCACGAGAAAGGTTTATCATTATTGCGACAGAGTATTTGAGAAGATGGGCAGAAGCATCCCAAGTTACATAATGTATTGCGAAAAATACTGAGCAATTTCTATTCAAAAATGTAGTCACAAGGTTTGGATTTCCACGCATATTACTCAATGATCAGAGGATAGACTTTCTAAACAAAACAATTGCAGCATTGACTGAGGAGTTCCAGATTCATCATCAAAAAAGTACCCCATACCGCACTCAGGCCAATGGAACTGTGGAATCTTTTAATAAGATCTTGGAGAATGCCTTGACAAATATTTGGAATGTAGGGAGAGATGATTGGGACTTAA